>JAMKQA010006089.1:0-22035 GCA_024699735.1 Posidonia australis | reverse complement strand
ATCCGCACCTATCTCAATCATTATTGATTCTAGACCCTTAACCTTAATTCCACAAAAATGTGTTGGATGAGAAAGGGGTTGAAGGAGGAAGGTCGTGGAGGAAGACGACGGTTGGAGGAGGAAGGCGTCAAACTATGGATCTACATCGAAGGAGGCTTGCTTTGCGGGTAGGACGTGAGGAAGATGGGCTTGGGTGTTGGGTTTTTCATTTTTTTTAAATTTTCAATGGAATGGGAATCAAATTCCTTACATACCAATAAGGAATTAAATTTCCAATGATAGTAGGAATTTCATTACCAAGGGAATGACCATTTCAATCATATTTTCATACCAAACGTAGGAATATCATTGTATCCCTAAAAGTTGATTCTGTTCTCGTGCATTCCATTCACTATTTTAACATACTACATTAAATTAAAAATCTAAATCACTAGATATGATTGAAACTATTTAAAATGCAAGTGATTTTGAAATTCCAAAGTTGTGAATTTAACGTGTACTTATTATAGTTCATATAAAACTATTTAATTTATATATGAATAAATACATATATTATGAGTTTCTAAATAATATGGATTTTGATATATACTTGATTTAGATAATGTACATTAAGATGTATAGATTACATTTTGATTTTGAAACTTATAATTTGAAGATTTAGTATTTTTTGTCTTAAAATCGTTGAATTTATATATGAATAGATATATATATGTTAGAAGTTTCTAAATGATGTGAATTTTAACGTTTATAAGATTTATGGATTACATATTAATTTGAAAACTTGTAACATGTTTTTGAAAATTGTCCTTAAAAAGCTTAAATAAAGATAATCCTTAGCCGATCCCATTTGTATATACGTATGGTAATGATCTAATAATGGTCGACTCTACTTAAGTAAAATTCATTCATTTTTCAGTAAATTATGTATATTTTATCTACAATCTAGTCAAAAAATAATTTTAATATCTATCATGTTAATTTTGTAGAGAGAATGTAACATAATATTAAAATAATCATTTATTAGAGAGAGAATAACAACTTTTTTAGTTACTTGATTTGAATCAATTCGTGTATCTTTATTTTCATGGCATTTAAATATTTATTTCCATTTATTTTTGTTATAACACTAGACGTTCTCTCTTTTATTTAT
The DNA here is from genome assembly GCA_024699735.1 of Posidonia australis. Taxonomy (NCBI): domain Eukaryota; kingdom Viridiplantae; phylum Streptophyta; class Magnoliopsida; order Alismatales; family Posidoniaceae; genus Posidonia; species Posidonia australis. The sequence continues at coordinate 20,885 of JAMKQA010006089.1, read as the reverse complement.
AATTTTTTTATTACGAAGAAGGAGAACTCTCTTTCTCTCCTATTTTTGAAAATTTAGTTTGTGTTACTATTTTCATATATATGTAGTATTGGTACGTATTATTTTTATATGTTAGTGTTATTATGTTTTTCCATGTAAGAGTGTTAGTGATATTTTTTTCACTTATTAGTGTTATTGTTATTTTTCATTTGTTTGAGTTAATTGTATTTTTATGTAAAATAATAATACTAATTTATTAACAGTAATATTATTGTTTATTTTTTCAAACACTCGTGTATAGATAATAGTAGTATTAGTGTCATTATTGTTCTCGTGTATTTTTAGTATTAACGTCTAATATTATTATTGAAATTTGTTGATTGAAACTACCTATAATTTTCCTACATGATCGTATTCATCTATATGAATAATATACATACACAATAAAAAAGGTGTGTTTCCATAGAGAACATGTAATCAATGTGTTCCTCATCTAGTAACACTCATCAATTCCTACATAGGCATTTTTTTCAAATCAAAAAAAATAAATATTGGGACATGTTAAAATTTAAAAAGAGAGATGTTTTTGGACCATCGGAAGAAGGATGGACAAAGCAGAATTATTACAACTCATCAAGTTGTTGATTCCTTGCTTTAGTCTCTTTGTTGTGCCTCCTTTGACCACCTCACTACATCGATGACCTTTTCTTGTCGAAGACCTTTTCCTATCGACGACCTCCTCCCATTGACAAGCTTTTCCTACTGACAACCTTCTTGATGCACTGCTAATGATGATTCATTACCACCAATGAACTTTTCACTGCAGTAGCAACTTTCCTCTAGTGGGTTCGATTAGAGGGAGGGAGGGAGGTGGGTTATTGATATTTTGGGTTTCTTTTCTAGGTTCCATGATTGTATAGATTGAGAGGGAGATATGAGGAATGGAGAGAGAGTTTATGGTTTTATTGAATCTTTAGTATCCATGATGGAATAGTGAATGGTTGTGATGTAGTATTGTTTAAGGACGTTTTGTGGGAAGATGCATTAAATATACACCTTATATATGTATACAGGATCACCTTTCATTAAACAAAGTCGTCATTTTAAGTATTCAAGGATAATCTTTTATATCTCAACATCTAATTACTAAATTAAAAACGTAAATGTTAGATATGATTGAAATTATTTAAAATATTTGTTTATAAAAAATTAAGTGATTTTGAAATTTCTAAATACGGAATTTAGCTTGTACTTATTATAACTTATAGGGAATCATTGAGTTTGTAATCAATAGATGTATATATTAGTAGTTTTTAAATGATATGAATTTTGATGTGTATATGATTTAGATGATAAAGATTAACATTTATGTATTACATTTTGATTTTGAAACTTATAATTTGAAGATCTAGTGACTCTTGTTTTAAAATTGTTGAATTTGTATATGAATAAATATATATGGTAGGAGTTTCTAAATGATGTGGATTTTAGTGTGTATTTGTCTAGATTAAGATTTATGAATTAAATTTTGATTTTGAAGCTTTGTAGTATGTGTTTTTGAAATTTGTCTTTTAGATTAAATGAGGATAATTCTTTTTTTTTTTTTTTAAGTTCTGCATCCAATGAGATTTGAACCTGAGACCCCCCAATTAGAGTAATAATTAGGTACTGAACGAGTTATGCTTTGTTCGGTTATTCTTAGTAGATATGTTCTCTCTCTCTCTCTCTCTTTATTATATATTTTGAAATAGGGAGAAAAATAAAATGGAAAAATCTATCATCTGAGGTTACATATTACATATTTATAGGGTAGGATACAAGACAGACCATATAATCTCTTAACTCTATTTAACTCCCAACACTTCCCTTCAAGTTGGAACATATATATTGATCATGTCTAGTTTGGTACAAAGAGACTCATATGGTCTTACATCCAACTCTTTAGTGAAGATGTCAGTAAACTCATATGGGCTTCCTATAAGGAATAGAGATTATTCCTTGCATAACCATATCTTGAATGTAACGATAATTTATCTCAGTATGTTTGGTGCAATTATGGAAGGTTGGATTGTTAGCAATATGAATGGTCGTCTGATTATCACAATACATTTTTATGGACACATCAATATAGAAGTTTAACTTTGTCAGAAAAGAACGGAGCCACATCATTTCACAAGCAATCTGTGTCATAGATTGATATTCGATCTCCGCACTAGATCTAGAAACTACATTCTACTTCTTACTATATAATGTAATAAGATTTCCTCTGAGATATGGATACTTCTGGATCTCTCTTATTTCTTACGTAACCAGAGTCTAAAAATGCCTAAACATGTAGATGATTGTTCTTTCTATGAATCAGTCCTTGACTAAGAGCTTTCTTAATATAAGACAGTACTCGTAAGGCCTCTAATCAGTGTGCTGTTATTGATTTCTGCATAAATTGATTGAGCATTTTAATAGTGTATGCAATGTCTAGGTGTGTAACAGTAAGATAGATAAGTTTCTCAATCAGTTGCCTGTATTTGTTAGAGTCCTCTAACAGTCACAGAGACGACGACGTATCCCATAAATTCAGACTCTGATAAAAAGGAGTGTCCTTTAGTTTGCACCCTAGCAATTCTATCTGCTGTAAAAGGTACAACACATTTTCTTTGAGACAATGTCAATCTATCCTTGGTATAAGCAAATTCGATACTCAAGAAATACTTAGGTTTGTCCATACCTTTAGTAATAAATTGTGCCTACAAGTATCTCTTTGTCTTTTGAATGCTTGTAGTATCATTACTAGTGATCAAAATATCATCCACATACACTGCAAGAATTACACATCCGTTCTTTGTGTATCTGTAGAAAACAGAGTGGTCGACAACACATCGTTGAAAATCATAATCTGCAATGATACTATTGAATTTCTTGAACCACACACGCAGACCCTGCTTAAGGCCATAGATTGCTTTCCTAAGTAGACAAACCTCGTCCTCCCTCTGAGCAACATACCTTAGAGATTGTTTTATATATATGTGTTCTGTGAGATCACGATATAGGAAAGTATTCTTCACATTTAACTGACTGAGTTCCTAGGAATGATTCACTGCAATAGAAAGAATGATTCTTATGGAATTCAATCTCGCCTCTGGAGAAAAGGTCTCAATATAGTCCACATCATATTCCTGTGTAAATTCACGTGCTACTAGGTGTGCTTTATATTTGTCAATCTCATCATCATTTGTATCTATTGGCCTAGAGAGTAAGTCCTAAGTACCTTGAGATACTAAAGTTTGCATCTCCTTATCCATAATTGCTTTCTTCTGTGATAATAATTTAGCCTCTTGGTAGTTCCTGGGAAGTGATTTAGAAATAATGGACAAGGTAAAGGTACGATATGCAGGATGAAGTTTATTATAGTTAGTAAAATGTGAAATAGATGTATAGTGGAAGCAAGTGTATCTTTTTGAATGACAATTGGTAAGTCAATGTCTGTAGGTGGTAGATCTGCAGAAGGTGAAGGAGTGATGTTTGTAAAGGGACGTTTTCGTTGATGATATACCTATAAAGGACAAGGCTCCTTGTTTTTTATAATAGTGATATCAGTATCATTAGGACCACAAGATTTTACAAGCATTGGTAAAGGGATACACTCTATAGGCGGATCAACACTTCCAAAGAAGGACTGCCTCTTAAAGAATGTAACATCTATCGACACATTGTATTTTCTAGTGGTAGGAATGAAGCATCGATACCTTCTTTGAGTACGAGAGTATCTAACAAATACACAACGAATAAAGTGGGGAGCTAGTTTGTCCATATTTGGAGTTAAATCTTGGACAAAGGCAATATAATCAAATACTCGTGGAGTAAGGGTAAAGAGGTCTCTATCAAGATGCAACTGTCGTAGAGGAATTCCCCCCTAAGTAGGGTAGAAGGTATACGGTTGATGAGATATGATGCTGTGAGCATTGTATTTGACCATAGATATTTGGAAACATGCATCTTAATCACAATGGAGTGCACTACACAAAGAATGTGTCTATGCTTGCGTTCAATAACTTCGTTGTGTTGAGATGTATGTGGGTAAGAAGTTTGATGAGTAACACCTAGAGAATCACAATAATTTCGAAGGTTCATTTGAGTGAATTTCAAAACATTATCAAAGAAATTTTTGACAAACAGAATATTGATTCTTTATTTCAGTAAAAAATTTCTTAACAATAATCTGAACATTAACTCTATTTTTTAACAAATAAACTCACGAGACTCGAGAAAAATTATCAATAAACACAATATAATATCTATAATCAGACACTAAGGGTGTTCTAGTCGGATCTCATATATCATAGTGAATCAACTCAAAAGGACTTCGACTACGAACCAGACAAAGACTCTGAAAGGTAGCATGATGATACTTATCTAACTCACAAGACTCACAATGAAGAGAAGAAATAGAAATCTAAGGAAGTATTTGTTGCAACTTTTTAAGAGATTGATGATCCAATTAACGATGTCAAATGAGAAAAGGTACAGTGAAAAGTACACTGAAAAGGGGGGTTACAAAGCAGTGAAGTTGCTTAGTAATGGCGCTAATGGATAAAAGATTAATTGGAAATTCAAAGACATAAAAGACTTTGTCTAATGTTAATTGAGACGTTGCACGAATAGTGCTTTGTTCAGAAATACGACAAGTCCTATCATTAGTAATAAAAACAAATCTAGTGTCAAGTAATTAAGATATATAGGAGTAAAGGTCAAGGCTACTTGTCATGTGAGAGGATATTCCTGAATTAATAATCCAAGAACTATCTCTCGAGGCTAACAAACAAGAAGTACCTAAGGTGGAAATAGTAACATGTGAGGTCATAGCAGTAGAGGACTAGTTTTCGTGGAACTGAAGGAATTATGCGTACTCATCCTGTGAGAGGGTCACTGAAGATGTATCGGTAGTAGGAGTAATTGTGGGTGTAGTAGTTTGTGTCTCTGTGGAAACCTGTGCCTAATCTGGTTTGTCAAACTGCTCTAAGTAATGATTTGATTGATGATTTGTACGATCATAGTGTTTGCATAGTGTGCAGCCTTTGTCATCTGTACGTCCATGGCCTCCTCCTCGATTAGAATTGCATCTGTAGTTTCTTAGGCATCAACTTTTTTTCACTTAAAAACATGATATAATTCTTTTTTAAGAACTATTTTGTTTTCATTTTCTCTCTTTTGAAGAAGTTAAGTACTTTTTTATGAAGTTTACTTTTTTTAATAATTGATATTTATTTTTTTAGATAAATTGATTTTTTTTTGAAAGTGAGGTTCCTTCTCTTTTTATAAATATTGTTTTTTGGAAAAAGGTTTTTTTTTTGTTGTTTCTTTTTTGAATGAAATGAAGTTCTTTTTTATAAAATAAAATTATATTTTTTTTGATAAATTGAAAATTTTGTTTTTCAAACCTTATTGTTTCAATAAAAATTAACAACAAAATTCCAAAAAAAGAACAAAAATCATAAGTATCAATTAGATAAATCAAGTAAATCCCAATCATTTACAAAAAATTAATGGAAGAAAATCAAAAGATGACAAAATAATTTCCTTGAAAATTCTTTTTTAAATATACACATTTCCTTGGAAATCCTTTTTAAAACATTTTTCACATAATTCATTTCTCGTAACATTTTTCCTTTCTTAAAGCCTCCTATATCTCAAAAAAATACTGCAAAAAATCTTCGACATGTGCAAGCCACATTGGTCAATCGCCTCTAGAACCCTCGTTGGTTCCTTGCGCCACCAGATTGTGCTACTTGGTCATGCTACTAGTCCGTGCGCACTACTCACGTTCATTGGTCGTGCCTACCAGTCACACTTGAACTATGACAGAAAACCAAAGAACAGAGTGTTGGAAACTAACGCAAAAATCTTCGTAAAACTTCGATAATTCACAGAAAAATCCTAGATCCACTACTAGATACTCACTGCAAATCAATCTACATATTTTCTACAATTTATACCAAAATCAGAGGAGAAAAACGGAATAGGGACACTTACTCTCCTCTGACGATCGCTCCTCCTTCGACACAGGCTCCCACCCTTGCTCTCTCTTTCTCTTCCTTGCCTCTCACTCTCTCCTTCTCTCACCTTTTCTGCTCTCTTTCCTGGCTTCACTAGTCGATAGGGGGGTTACGGGGTGTTTTTCTACACCCTCTGTTGTAGGCAATTGCCCAGAAATTCATGGGTGGACAGTAAGGCATGATGTTGTCAGGTGGTAAAGTCGACACAACGATATTACGATGAATACTATGCTTTTCCAGACATTCGTGGTGTTTACTGTATTATGTACTGCGTACTAGCTATTTGTGCTTATAATTCACATCATTTATGTTTGCCACCTATGTCCGCTTGTAAATTGCATCGACTATTTCCACTTACAATAGTTGCCAATCCTATGCGATTGACCTATACACACAAGGTCAAGGAAAAAGCTGCAAACATTTGCCAAGAAAATAAATACAAATCGTTTATGATTATCATCAAAGATTCACATAATTATAGGTAATCAAGTTTCAGTTTATCTAGATTATATATAAACATATATCAATCCTCAATACAGGGTTACGTCATTTTTGGATTTCCTGGACCACAAATTCACAATCCCATTTTGTAATCAACCCTTAATGGTGTGGATATTACAGTCGGTGAGGAGGCAATCGGGCCATGGGGAAGGCACAACGGTGGTGGTAGACGAAGAAAGCAGTGGTGGTGGAGGAATGAAGGATGTCGGATAGTGATGGTGTAGGATTGGAGGACGTAGTGGAGTGTTGCGAGACGATGGGTAGACGGTAGTGAGACGATGGGGAGAACTCAGTAATGGTGGTAGTTGAGTGAAAGGTGGTGATCATGGTGGTAGATGATCAGATTGCCATGGCACAAAGTACAATAGTGGTTGTGGTGGTGTTGAAACCCTAATTTTGCAATCTTGAGAGGGTAAGTGGTTTGGGGGGGGTGAAGAGAGGGAGAGGACTGGGTGAAAACTCTATTTTTGAAATCTTGATAGAAAGAGAGAGAGAGAGTGAGTAAGAAAGAGAGGAATGGAAACGTGTACTTTGAAAATTGATGTGACTTTTCAATAATGCAACATGATAGATTTAAATTATGAGTTGTTTTGGAGCAGTATTATATGGTTTCCATCTAAACATTCAAAACAAAACCATTGAAATGATGGTTGAGATAAAGGGATTTAAGGAAAAGGTCATTGTCCAGCCAGTCACTGGAGTTCCTTATTTTCTTCTGGGAATTTTCTAACCTTCAATGTTGCAACTTTTTTTCCTAGTGGAATGACAAACAACCAATAATGATGATGCTGCAATTAGCAGTCTCATTCTCCACCATACCTCATGTCTTCCATGTAACAAACTCAACTTGTTTCCCTGCATTCTAATCAGGCTAAGCAGAAGAAAATGGTGTACTTATTTTATTACGTCTAAAGTTCATTATTGTGCTCAATAGCCTATGCGCTACAAATGTATTTATAGAGTATGACTAGACTGCACCTTCATACTATATGCAGGCAACGTCAAAATGATGACAAGTGGAAGCATGACCTTTATGAGGACAACAGACTCCGAACTTCAAGTACAAAAAAAAATCAAAATACTCGTAGTCACAACTTGAAGTAGTTTTGTTAATTTCTCTTAATTTTCTGATGTTACTTATTTCTTGATGTTATGTCAAGAACCTAAAGTTGGTGCAAAGGATCTTCGGTTTAAGCTTGATAGGAAGGTACAGCAGCAGGCCTACGAAGGTCTGAAAACTTCAGGTGTTCGGGATCTGCGTGAAAAGCTCTCTGGGATTATGCATTCACAACCTATAAGTAATGACCCTCCAAAGGCTAGGCAAACAAAACCAGAAGATATTGCTAGACCTGTTAAAAAAAATGTGCAGTCAGTTGAAGCACCTGCTGCAGAGACCAAAAAAGTCACAAATTCAGCTCCTAAAAGGAAGTCTCAGAAGAAGGTATTTCTAGCCATTGTGTATTTTCTCTTTTTTGATTAATCTGGTTGTGACTACACATACACACACACATAGTACCATCATGTTGGATTAAACGTCTGTGATTACAAATTGCTTCTGTGCACAATTTTCTTAGAAGTCAAAAAACAATTAGAACTCAGTGTAAAAGTATTTTCTCGCTGCTGATAAATTTTGTTGTTAACATATATATTTTTAGTACCATCGTGTTGGATTTAGGCAATTAAATACTAGTGATTAGAGATTGCTTCTCTGTACAATTTTCTTAGAAGTCAGAAAACAACTAAAACTAATAATATAAGCCTAGAAAAATATTAAGCCACTTTGTTGTACATACCTTACCAAAACAACTCAGCTGTTCTACACTTTTCAGCTTGTTATCGATGGTTTTATATCTCTTAGTTGATACTTTGTTGCTTTTGTTTCCAACTGGAACTATTTGTCATGCTTTTCCTGGAGGTTTGGGTGGTACTCAATTAAGGAAGTGTGATTCACAGACCTAACCGTATTACCACCTGAAAGGAAAAAAAAATTAGCTGCTTCTAATGAAGATAGTTCTTGAATTGTTTGAAAACAGCTGGTCTGGCCAACTCTGAAATGGCTGAGAGTAGCTACACTGCAATTGTCTTCATGTAGAAGAATAACACTATGATTGTGTTTGATATAAAGTAGGATTCTGATTTTTCTTATTCCAATGCAAAAAATAAAGGTTTTTATTTTAATTTTTCTATGAAAAAAATGAGAAGAGTTCATTGGAATCGGTGCTGTGTGCTCATTGACTCTAGTTGAAAATTGGCAAAAATCAAACAGCTTATGTTGGTTTTGTGCTTCCTTTTTCTTTTCCTTTTTTTCAAAAAATAAAATTTCCCCTTTTCCCTCAGGCCTGGGCTGGCACATCCTGTGTTTTCTATTGGTCGTCATTGTTGTTCATTATTTTCTATTGACGTCTTTTACCATCCAAAAAACCAAAAGATAATGAGATGCTTGTAAGTTCATGTACTTTAAAGAATGTTTATTAATGGAGTGATAAATCTTGCAAAAAAAGTTATATTGAATATTTCTATCAACAAATACTTATCTTGGTGGTGCCTAGGTGGCAAGGCATTATAAGTGTTATATTAAATGGATCCTTATTTGGATTTTTGTGTTATCATTTTAATAAGTTACTTATAGGTCAAGTATATGTTCTCCAATATATAAGATTGTAATCCTTTGTTATTGAATGAACAATATAGTAGTTTCTTCCCATCTCACGTGGTACCAGAGTCCAAGAAAAACCATAAGGTTTGAGAGATAGAGAGAGTGTGTACAGTAACCGTCGTTACTGTCGACAAACGACCATCGATGGGTCTTTGTCGCAGCATTATCGTTGGCGACGACAGATCTATGGGAAAACTTCCCCTTCTTGTCCTCCTTTCCTATCTAAAGTTTGATCTGGCACTATGAGGCACAGGTCTGACCAAGTCCATTGTCGATCAACTCTTTGTCGATGTCGTTCCCTTGGTTTCTTGTGCTACCAGCCTTGTGTGCTTCCATCGTTGTCTCCTCTGCTGTCATCCACCTTTGCGGGCCCTTCTCGCATAGCTCGACCTGCCTTCTCAGTCCTCTAGACGTGCCATCGACCTCAGTACGGCAGTCCATCCACGCCAACGACGACTGTAAGCCTCTTTACCGTTGGCCAGCTTGCTAGTAGGGCCTTCCAAGCCCTCCCGTCTCGTCGTTAGGGGCTTCCAGCCCTTTTAGTCCCGCCAACAGGGGCAGTCGAGCCCCCTAAAGCCATTGTTCGTTGTCTCAAGCTATCTTCGACGTCGGTAGCCCTAGGTTCTCTTCTCCAACCATTTGCCATCCAACATATTAAAAAAAAAGGGAAGGGGGCGAGGAAGAAGGAGAGGTCCTACTCGTGTTGCAGCAGCACATTTGCTGTCGTCCAGTCTTGTCGTCGACGTCGTTGCCTTTGGCCTTCTTGTTAAACCATCGTCAGTAAACATAGATTTACCACCTCCATTATAGATCCATTGTTGTCGAGGGAGGAGGAAGAAGAAGCAACAATGAGGAGGGAGAAGAGAGAAAGTGAAGAAGGGAAAAAGAAGAAGGAGAAAGTGAATGTTGAAAAAAAAAGGGAAAAAAAGGGAAAGGGAGAAGAGAATGTGAGGAAAAAAATAGTTGTTCCGATTCATGCCTTAGACGGCCTTTAGATCTTATGTCGCCTTCGTTGTGTGGACTTATCACGTCGACACATGTTGGTGCAGCAATTCGACTGTTCTGTTGGTGTTTTGATCTTATGTCGTCTGAGTTGTGTGAATCTGTTACGTCCACACGTGTTGGTGCAATAGTTTGATTGTCTCATTGGTGTTTAGATCTTACGTTGTCTGCAATGTGTGGACCTGTCACATTTATAATGTGTTTCTTCATATCTATCTCATGGCTTCTAGGAAGTCATTAGTGAAGAATTTGAGTGGGACATCTGAGAAGCTACTATGTAAAATTTGACACTTATAAGGAGCTTCGTTTTGACACATGTAAAACTCAAGCATCTCACTCATCCGTCTCCTAATGTTAAATCTGGCACTTATGAGGATTGGTTAGCCAGCGATGCATCTATTATCACATGGATGAGAAATAATTTGGAACCTTCAGTTGCAAAGGGTGTTATGTTACTATGGTCAGCAAAGAAGTTATGAGACATCTTCTGTCTTACATATGGTTATGAGAAGAATATATCTTGCGTCTGTGAGGTATATGAGCAGTTATTTACTTTATGACAGCGGGACAGGTCGGTTCTGGACCACTTTGCAACACTCCAGGCTCTACTGGATAAGTTAGATGTTTACTAGCCTCTCACTTTGACATCACACACTTGCGTCAGTATTGTGAGGAATTAGCAGTTGCAGTCTATCTCATTAGCTTGAATCCAGATGTTAGTTCTCAGATCAGGGGTTAGGTTTTGAGAGTTGATAGTATTCTAGATCTTCAGATCACCTTCGCCAAGGTCCTTCGTGTATCTACAGTTGCCACTCCTTCAATGTTTGAGCCTTCAACTATGGCAGTCACGTGAGGACGAGGATGTGGTGGTTCTAGTGGTGGAGGTCGTTGTAGGGGGGAGATAGGTGGACGTTTCTGATGTGCACACTGTGGACAATTGGGACACAAAATTGCGAAGTGTTGAGATATTATTGGCCGACTACAGATGGCACATGTCACTATAGGGCCACCCATTGCAACGATTATTACTGAGGAGCAGACTTTAATAGTTTTCCAAGCAGATTACGAGAGGCTCCAGCAGTTAAAGGTCATAGATACTGCTGCCACGGCTACTCAGGCTACTTCCTTAAGTACTAATACCTTTCTTGCATCTAGGGATTCTTCGTGGATTATTGATTCTAGTGCCTCCTCATATATGTGAGGTACACATAGCTTGTTTATTCAGTTGTCTCAGTTGTCAGATTTTTGGTTAGTAATAATTGTTGATGGTCAAACGTGTTTAATTTCTAGTGAAGGGGTGGTTCAAGTCTTTTCACAATTGTCTCTTAATAAAGTTTTGTTTGTTCCTGATTTCCTTGTAAATTTACTATTCATTAGTGTTATTAACAAACAGTTACATTGTTATGTTACCTTTTTTCATTTTCATTGTGTTTTTTAGGATTTGCAGACAGAGAGGAGGATTGGTTTGGACCGTGAGCGAGGAAATGGGATGTACCTACTAGTTCGTGATGATATTTTCCAAGGACTGGCGTCTGTGGCATTTGTTTCTGAGTCTTCTTTCTTATGGCATTATCAGTTAGGTCACACGTCTCATCAGAAACTTCAGCAGGCCTTACCCTGGTGCTTTGTGTCGCAGTTTCAGTATGAGTCTTGTCAGTTGAGAAAGTACCATCGTGTTTCCTTTAAAAGATTACGTCTTGTGTCTAGTACTTCTATGTTTGAGTTAGTCTATTGTGATATTTAAGGTCTGTCTCATGTTTAATCTGTTTCAGGTTATAGATATTCTATAGTTTTTATTGATGATTTTTTTAGAATTTTCTGGGTATACTTACTCAAGGATTGTAGTCAGGCCTAGGATGTACTCAATAATTTTGTGGTAGACATAAAGAATCAGTTTGATGTTACTCCTAAAATTTTGAACACTGACAATGTACTTGAGTTTGTTCAACATAAAATTACTTCTTACTGTGCATCATTGAGTATTTTACATTAGACATCGTGTCCTCACACTTCACAACAGAATGACATTGCAGAACGCAAACATAGGCATATTCTAGATGTCACCTGCATTCTCATGGTTTGCATGCGTATCTCTAAGCAGTTGTGGTTTGATGTCGTGCTTATAGCAACCTATTTGATCAACAGGATGCCATCTATTCCTTATGGTGGGGAAGTCCCACTCCGTCGTTTTAGACCCGAGTCCAGTCTGTTTAGTCTAACTCCTAGAGTGTTTGGGTGTGTAGTCTTTGTCCAAGACCTTTCTCTTGGTTTGGACAAGTTGTCTTCTAGGTCAATAAAGTGTGTCTTTGTTGGGTATTCCCACACTCAGAAGGGATACTGTGTTTCCATCCTCCCATTAGGTAGTATTTTGTGTCTGCTAATGTCACCTTCTTTGAGTTTGTTCCATACTATGTAGTGTTTTCGCCATCCAATGTTTCAGTCCCTCTTCCTTCTATGGTGACGTTGCAGTTTCAGGTGATCCTCCTTTGCCATCAAATATTATACGTCCCTTGCAGGTTTATCAGCGACGTTAGCATGCCTCAGTGCCTCCCACCACTGAAGTATCCTTTTTTGCAGTTGTAAATCCGTTCATTAGTTCCTTAGATCTACCTATTGTCCTACGGAAAGGTACTCGTACTTGCACAGTCCATCCTATCTCTCTTTTTGTGTCTTATAATTCCTTTCACTTTCGTTTTCGTAGTTTTACCTTGCCCCTGTGTTTTAGTCTATTCCTAGGAATCATTAGGAAGCATTGACTATACTTCAGTGGAAGGCTGCTATGGATGAGGAGATAGCTGTACTTATTGGTTGTGGTACGTGGGAATTGGTGCCCTGCACTGTTGAGGTTACAGTGGTCACCTGCAAATAGGTCTACTCTATCAAGTACAAGGCAGATGGTAGTATTGACAGATACAAGGCAAGACTGGTGGCTTGAAGCTTTACTCAAACACATAGGATAGATTATGAGGAGACATTCTCGCCTGTGGCTTGTCTTAACTCCATTCGAGTACTTATGTCCCTCATTATAAATCATTCATGAGAGGTGTGTTAGCTGGATGTCAACAATGTTTTCTTGTATAGGGATTTAGTAGAGTCTGTTTTGATGGAGTAACCTCTAAGGTATGTTGCTTAGGGGGAGGATTTTGTATACAGACTTGGGAAGGTAATCTATAGCCTGAAGTAAAGTCTTAGAGCATGGTTCGAAAAATTCAGTTAGATGGTCCTTGTTGGAGGATTCCAGAGGTATGCGGTGGACCATTCATTTTTCTACAGGAGGATAGCTGTTGGGTGTGCCATCCTAGCAGTATATGTTGTAAAGTTTAAGGATTAGTTATACAAGAAAATAAAATGAAATGAAGAATAGAAATAAAACAAACACGCAAATTTATGTGGTTCACCCAAGAAAGGGCTATGTCCACAGGCAGGGTAGATAGGCTTCGTTATTCTTCAGAATAATACAACTCAGACCAAGAGTATAACTTTTGTACAAATCGTAGAAATTTCAATATGAAATTTCTACCAGTAGCAACAGAATAACAACTTCACTGGAACAGATGAAAAAGAAACCCAAACTAGAAAACAGAGAAATCAGAATGTTCCCGTCTTCAGTGCCCAAAAAACTCTTGACCCTGCCTCCTCCTTTTATAGCAGTAGAGGGAGGCGGGTGAGCAGGTGCAGATGCGTCAGAGCGGAGCAGACGCGTCGCTGCGCGGAGCGGATGCAGTGGTGTGGAGTAGACGCGTCGGTGCGCGGAGCAATTGCAGTGGTGCGCGGAGCGGATGCAGCGGTGCGGAGCAGACGCGTCGGTCGAGGAGCAGGTGCGAGCGGAAGCTTGGAGCAGACACGGCGGAAGAGGAGAGTAGACGGGAGCGGAAGAGTAGACATGACGGCTCCCTGCGTCTAACCTTCCCGCGAGCAGACGCAGCGATCAGGAGAAGAGACGCGCGGATGCGCGGAGGAGACGCAGCGGAAGCTCGGAGCAGACGCGAGCGGATGTGTAGACGCGACGGCTCCCTGCGTTCACCAACTCCCGCGAGCAGACGCAGCGATCGGAAGAGCGGGTGATAAACCCGCGATCAGGAACAGATGTTCCCTGCCTGAGTTATTTATATGTATTTTTTTTTTCTTTCAGAGCATATTCAAGTAATTTCTACAAATCTCCACCTTGACTTGTATATTCGCCTTGCTGAACAGAACTAATCTAGATACGATCACAAATATAGAGCAAATTTAAGCAGTGGACAAACTTGCTCTCTGGAACAGCTTTGGTGAAAAAATCTGCAGGATTATCTTCAGTAGCGATTTTAGCAAATTTTATCCTCTTTTCACCTCGGATAAAGTGATTCCTTATGTTAATATGTTTAGTCCTTTCATGATGGACATAATCCTTGGCTAAATAGATGGAACTAAAGTTATCACAGAAAATGTCAAGAGAATCATGATGTAAGTCAAAATCACCAAGCAAACCTTTTAGCCAGATATCTTCCTTTACAGCCTCTGTCATTGCAACATATTCAGCTTCAGTGGATGACAATGTGACTATTGGTTGAAGAGATGTCTTCCAGCTCACCACTGAATTTCCCACTGTAAACACATAGTCAGTTATAGACTTTCTAGTGTTCCTATCTGCTCCAAAATCTGAGTCAGAATAGCCTTTGATAAGGCAATCATCACTATTTCTATATCTTAGACCTTGGTTAATGGATCCTTTAAGATACGTGAAAATTCGTTTTATAGCTTGTCAATGTTCTCGCCCTGGATTACACATAAAACGACTAACAACACTTACAGCATGTGTTATATTAGGCCTAGAACATATCATGGCATACAGTAGACTCCCGACTGCACTAGCATATGGAGTCCTACTCATGTCTTCTGTTTCATCATCTGTTTGACGTGACATAGAAGAAGACAAGTGAACACTTAGAGTAGAAGGTGTACCTGTAGGTTTGGAGCTATCTATTCTGAATTTTGACAATTTTCTGTATGTAGTCGGGCTGAGATAAGAATAATTTCTTTTGTTCTCTATTTCCTAAAATCTGCATTCCCAAAATTTTCTTGGCAGCACCTAAGTTCTTCATTTCAAATTCTGAACTTAGAAGAGACTTTAGTTTCTGAATTTCGCTTTTCTGCTTAGAGGCAATGAGTATGTCATCTATATATAAAAGTAAGTAAACCCAAAAGCCATCGGAACACTTCCTAACATAAATACAAGAGTCGTGTTGACTTCTGTGATATTGAAGTTTGTGCATGAAAGTATCAAACTTCTTATTCCACTGCCTTGGAGACCGTTTGAGTCCATATAAAGACTTCTTCAACTTGCATACAAAACCTGGTTTGGAAAGATCTTGGAATCCTTTCGGTTGACACATCAAGATATCTTCCTCTAAATCTCCATGTAAAAAAGCGATTTTGACGTCTAGTTGCTCCAACTCTAAGTCTTGTAGAGCTATAATTGCTAACAAGACTCTGATCGATGTATGTCTCACAACATGAGAGAATATCTTAGTATAATCTACTCCTTCAACTTGGTTGAAGCCTTTTGCAACTAGACGTGCTTTAAATCTGATGCGACCTGCAGTTTCAGGATCAGCTTTCCTTTTAAACATCCATTTACAGTCGATTATTTTTCTCTTCTCTGGTGCTTTTACCAGAGACCAGGTTTGGGCAGATCGAAGAGATTCCATCTCTTCTTGCATTGCCATCATCCATTGTGAAGCTTCTTTACTGTTCATGGCTTCTTGATATGATGATGGTTCTTCTGAGTCAAGTTCATCAGTCACCTGTAAGGCAAAAGCTGTTAGATTTTCAAAATCTAACCTTGTAGGTGGTCGAACTTCTCTTCTATGTCTGTCTATAGCTACACTTCTAAAGAGTTGTGGCTGTTCCATCCCTATAGAAGTGTCTGTTTCAGCTTCTGGCATTTCAATTTCATCTTCTTCACCATTTGGATTAAGATCTGCATCCCTTTGAGAAGAAGACAGTTGAAATTTCACTTGATCACCTGATATGCTACTTGAGGAAGGATCAGAAATTTCAGTAACAGATTTCTCTTCCTGTAGCATAGATTCTTCATCAAAAGTTACACTTCTTGCAAGTATAACTTTGTGCAACTGAGGAGCCCATACCCTGTATCCTTTTACTCCATCTCTATAACCCATGAAGACATCTTTCTTTGCTCTTGGCTCAAGTTTGCCTTCATTTACATGAAAATAAATAGGACACCCAAAAATTCTCAATTTAGAATAATCTGCCTGTTTACCTGTCCATACTTCATAGGGAGTCTTCATCTGAATGGAAGATGATGGAGATCTATTGGTAATAAAACATGCAGTATGAATTGCTTCTGCCCAAAAAACATCTGCAATTCCAGAGTTAGAAATTAAACACCTGGCCTTTTCTAACAGAGTTCTGTTCATACGTTCTGCAACACCATTTTGTTGCGGAGTGTATGCAACTGTTCTGTGTCGGGCAATACTTGTGTTTCTACACAAGGAATCAAAAGCATTATTGCAGAATTCAAGGCCATTGTCTGTTCGTAGAACCTTGATTTTTCGATCAGTCTGGTTTTCAACCAGAACTTTCCATTCCTTGAAATTGACAAAGGCATCTCCTTTATGTTTCATTAAAAACACCCAAGTCATTCTTGAGAAGTCATCAATAATGGATAGGAAGATTCTAGAATTTCCCAAAGAAGGTGTTCTTGTTGGTCCCCAACAGTCGGCATGAATATAGTCAAGTTTGCCCTTCGTATTCCTTTCAGCTGGACCAAACTTGACTCTTTTCTGCTTACCAAAGACACAGTGCTCACAAAAGTCAAGATTGATATTCTTGAGTCCTTCTAAGAGACCTTGGCGTTGTAGAGTTTGCATCCCTTTCTCACTTAAGTGAGCAAGACGCATATGTCATATCTTAGATTTGTGGAGTGGCTCAGTTGAGGATACTATAGCAGCAGTTTGAACTTCTGTTGGGCTCTCAAGGATATACAACGGTCCTTGCTTGAGTCCTTTCATCACTATAAGTGATCCTTTGCTTACCTGAAGGACTCCACATCCTCCTTTGTAACAGAAATCCTTATCATCAAGAGTAATTAAGGAGATAAGATTCTTCCCAAGATCCGGAACATGACGTACTTCAGAGATAGTTCTTATCATCCCGTCATACATTTGGATCCTCATGGATCCAATACCAACGACTTTACATTGTGCATCATTGGCTACAGTAACAGTACCTCCATTAACAGATTTATAAGATGAAAATCATTCTCGATTTGGGGTCATATGGTGTGATGCCCCGAATCAAGAATCCACTGATCAGAAGAAAGAGAAGAATCAGAAATAGTAAAGCCAACATCGACTTCAGAGGCAATCTCTTCCTGTGTTGTAAAGGTAGAAGGCATTTTTGATTTCTTTTTAGGGCAATTATTCTTCCAATGCCCTGGTTCCTTACAGTAATTACTGATATCTCTAGGATTTACTTTACCCTGAGATTTGGCTTTCTTCTTTCCTTTCTTGTCAAAACTTCTTGAGCTTGACCTACCACGATTTTTGTCAAACGTGGTAGAAAGGTCCGTCATCTCTCCACCTGAAGTTGAAGCTAGATGCTGCAATTCTCTTGTGTGGAGACAAGTTCTCACTTCCTCTAAATAAATTGAATCTTTTCCAATCACAAACGATTGGACAAAATTTTCAAAAGATTGAGGTAATGATACTAACAATAACAGAGCGGCATCTTCATCATCAACCTTTACTTCAATACTTCTTAACTCCATACGAATAGTATTAAGATGATCAAGATGCTCTTTGAGAGACGTACCTTCCTTCATCTTGACGGAGAATAAACGTTGCTTGAGAAGAAGCTTATTGGTTAAAGATTTAGTCATGTGTAGACTTTCTAACTTTAACCATAATCCAGCAGTAGTTTCCTCATCTGCAACCTCGATTATTACCTCATCTGCAAGACAAAGTAATATTGTTGAATGCGTCTTTCTTCTTTACGCTGTTAACTCGGCTCTATTGACCCCAACTGGTTTTTCCTTCAGCAATGGAGTCCAGATTCCTTGTTATTTAAGAAGCGCTCGCATTTTGATTTGCCATAAGTTGAAACTGTTCTTCTCGGTAAATTTCTCCACCTTAACAGTATGTGAAGACATGGTATTTTCTGTTAACTAAAATAAAAAACTCAACCTGGCTCTGATACCACTTGTAAAGTTTAAGGATTAGTTATACAAGAAAATAAAATGAAATGAAGAATAGAAATAAAACAAACACGTAAATTTACGTGGTTCATCCAAGAAAGAGCTACGTCCACAGGCAAGGCAGATAAGTTTCACTATTCTTCAGAATAATACAACTCAGACCAAGAGTATAACTCTTGTACAAATCGTAGAAATTTCAATATGAAATTTCTACCAGTAGTAACAGAATAACAACAACTTCACTGGAACAGATGAAAAAGAAACCCAAACTAGAAAACAGAGAAATTAGAATGTTCCAGTCTTCAGTACCCAAAAAATTCTGACCCTGCCTCCTCCTTTTATAGCAGTAGAGGGAGGCGGGTGAGCAGGTGCAGTGCGCGGAGCAGATGCGTCGGAGTGGAGCAGACGCGTCGTTGCGTGGAGCAGACGCAGCGGTGCGCGGAGTGGATGCAGCGGTGCGGAGCAGACGCGTCGGTGCGCGGAGCGGATGCAGCGGTGCGGAGCAGACGCGTCGGTCGAGGAGCAGGTGCGAGCGGAAGCTTGGAGCAGACGCGACGGAAGAGGAGAGCAGAAGAGTAGACACGACGGCTCCCTACGTCCAACCTTCCCGTGAGCAGACGCAGCGATCAGGAGAAGAGACGCGCGGATGCGAGGAGGAGACGCAGCGGAAGCTCAGAGCAGACGCGAGTGGATGTGTAGACGTGACGGCTCCCTGCATCCACTAACTCCCGCGAGCAGACGCAGCGATCGGAAGAGCGGGTGATAAACTCGCGATCAGGAACAGATGTTCCCTACCTGAGTTATTTATATGTATTTTTTTTCTTTTTCTTTTAGAGCATATTCAAGTCATTTCTACCTATGTAGATGACATATTTTTGACTGGCAGTGATACACAGGGCATCACAGATATAAAATGGCAATTGCACACTCATTTTGTGACAAAAGACATGGAAAGGTCTCGCTACTTTTTTGGGATCGAGTTTGCTTATGCATATGGCAAGATGGTGCTATCACAAAAGAAGTATGTCTTGGATCTTTTTCAAGAAACAAATCTCCTAAGGTGCAAATCAGAGAGTACGTCTATTGAACAAACACCTACATTCTAGGACAGTAGCTTGACATTGTTATAGGATATACAGGAGGTTGATTAGGAAGTTCATTTACCTGGCAGTGACTTGACCTGATATCTCGTATGTTAGCCTTTTGAGTCAGTTTATGCATGAGCTTAGGAGAGTACATTGGCTAGGAGCTCTCAGAGTTCTAGCATATGTGAAAGGTACTCCAGGGAAAGGCCTAGTCTATAGGAAAAATGGTTACACCAGACTACTCTGATTCTGCACCTATGTGGGAGCATGGAACCAAATGTCGGACAGTGTCGGTGAAATTTCGCCGACACGTATCGGTTTGTGTAGATAGGGAAACGATATTGGCATGTATGTCGCGACTTACCTGATGTCGGACGACATGTCGGTGGGTGTCGGTGGATTTCGGTGGATTTTTACTCATGTCGGACGACGGGCTGGATACCCCTTCCCTGCAAGTCGACAAAACTCCCACTCCCGTGATCACGGCTGGGGACACCCGTGATCTGCATGCTCCAGCCACTCCCGTGCTCTTTAAAATCAGCAGCCTCCAGCTTGCTCCGCAAGTTGCCCCGAGCCTTTCGTCCCCAGCCCTAACGTCCCCAGCCCATCGTCCGCAACCAGGTGTCTTCGCCGACGTCGATCTCTGCATCTCGCTGAGTCTGCAACCAGGTGTCTTCGTCGACGCCGATCTTTGCATCTCGCCGAGTCCGTAAGTCTTTGCCGACGTCGATCTCTGCATCTCGTCGAGTCCGCAAGTCTTCGCCGACGCCGATCTCTGCATCTTGTCGAGTCCGCAACAGTTTTTTTTTTTTTTTTTGGGTAAAACGAGTAGACTTTATTATGCCTTATTCAACTATATGCAATATTCACCCCACATTGGGTAAAACGAGTAGGCTTTTTTGGGTAAAACGAGTAGCCTTCAAGATTAAAACATTACAAGGTCTTCTGTTAAAGTTAAAACAGTTTAATAGTTAGGTCCTTCTGTCTGTTTCGCTAGTCACATGACCACATTGAAAACTTTACTTTGATAATTTTACCCTTCTCCAATTACATTAAATCATTATATTTCCCACCTTCAATTCTTATAAGAAAGAACAAACGGTCAGTTCAACTACTACATTTACTATTCTAATCAAAACTAAGGTTAGATATAGATTTTCCAAATTGAAGGTGAACAGTGTAACATTTTAAAGTTGAGAAGTGTAAGGGAGCAAAGTATAATTTATCCTAAAAGTTTTTACCAATTTTTTAGCAAAAAGTCCTATCTGGAATAAAAATAAACTAAAAGACCTTTACTACAAAATCACCCGATCGTAGTGATTATGTCATTCAAACTTGGGACCATAACCAGATCGTAGTGAAAATTTAATCTCATGCAATACATGGCAGTAATAGATTTATTCATAAGGTTAATT
>JAMKQA010006088.1:0-25651 GCA_024699735.1 Posidonia australis | reverse complement strand
AAGAATATATGAATTCATTAGGACACTCTCATGAACATATTTTGGACTTAAGGGGTGACAATAACAAAGATAATGGTGTCATACAACCACCACGACGATGATGGTGGCATTGGAGATGCAAGCCCACTTGCAACGGAAGAGTCGCAAGGATAGTAAGAGACTCAACGGTCATTTAACCCATTTACAGGGGTGTATGTCTTCACAAATACTACACAATACAAGGATTATGGAGTCCGATAAAAAATCATTATCAACGAAGAGGTCGTCATGGTTAATAACTAAATGAAAACTCTTAGAGTAATCATACAATAGGACCTTTATTAGACTCATTTGACTCTTTAAGTATTCATGATCCCAAAAATCCTTATGATTATAACTCTTATAGAGGTAGTTCAGTTAGATAAACAGACTATAATACTAAAAGTGACAAAATAAAAATCACATCTTATGCTCCAAACGAATAAACTGGATAGGATATGAACTCGTTCTTTGATTACGGACTTCCTCAAACACAATATGAAAAACAACCACTTATGTCCTTCAAGTCATTCTTACATCCCTCAATAGCCTCAAAGAAGTCCTTGATAGTATTTATTCCACAATATCTACTAATAGAATGCCTGACACAATTACCAATGTCACAATATCATTACTATATTACTGAATACTAAACATATTACAGTTATATGTCTTAAAAAAAACGTGTTGTGGAAAAAATCCTAAATTCGACAATAAATTCATCATAAACACAATATAATTGAAGAAGAAGAAGAATATTTTGATAAACCAAGACATTCTTTATGGTATTAAGCATATATAAGGTAACTTGTATAAGCACTTTTGTTTTTAAACATTTATTAAATATTTTTACCTTTTTTTATGCTTCAAGATATTTGTATTAAGTCCATCCAATATAGTTTAATGTGATGCATATCGTGGAAATTGATCTAAGTAGTCTAAAATATAGATGATTGCTTATTTTAACTTATCTTAGAATTGCAAATCAAAATTCAAATTTTTTTGACTATTTCTATGGGCTTTCATAAATTTACCAAGTTCCCACAGATGTCTGACACATTTTCCATTTTTATCAGACCAAAGTCCAACACGAAACCAACGCTTAAAACTATAATTTATACACATAAGCAAGTTTCTTATGGTCTTGAAGTTCTTCTTTCCCTGTCTGAGCTTTTCAACAAAACATTTTATCAAATTGCTATAGAAAATATATATTATTATTCACTTCTTCTAGTTCTTTCAATAGTCAATATATCCTTGTATTGTGTAAAATTGAAGGACAGATGTCTGATCTTAAATGTGATAAGAATTAAAGAACAAAAGGATGGAAAAGCAAATAGATTAAGTGTTTCCATGACAATTAAAACCAAAAACTCCTAGCATTTTATCTTATATTAGAAAACTCACGACTAGATTAATGGGTAACACAAATTGTTGGAAATGTGATTATATAGCTATTGAGGTTATAGAGTTGTTTTATACTGAGTAATGTAATAGGGTATTTGGATATCCAATTAAATATCCATTTATCCTTATCCTAGATATATGTATCTTGCTACCCTAATATCAATATAGAAAGTATCTTTTCCTCTCTGCACATGGTATCAGAGTCCAAGGAGGAAACCCTAGCACCACCCACCTCCGGTCACCTTCTCTGACGCTGGTAGCACCATCTCCAACACCGACGACCCCTATCCAGGCCATCTCTCTACGCCTCCCAGCCGACTGCGCCTCCTCCTCATGCCTGTAATCAAGCCACACCATCTGCCCTACACCATCAATCCTTTCTAGGGCATTTTCCTACGTCGAAAGCCTCGCTGGTAAGCCTCCCAGCCACCATCAGGCCCTTCTGGGCCCCTGAATCTCGTCAGGCCCTTTCAAGGCCTATTTGGCTGATCTGAGGGGCTTTCGGTCCCTCCTTTCTCATTGATGGCCTTCACGACCACCTCCTATCCAGACTTATATGTGAGTGGTGTGTAAATGACTATTTCTACTACCACCAGGAGGGATCCGATGACTACTACTGCTACTACTGTATGTCTCATAAATAGAGCATATCTTCTTTATTCTGCTACTACTGAGGGTGTTTCTTGTTGTCCACCTGTTTGTTATCTCTTGGAGGCTTCTGATATTTTTTTTGTACCTTGATAGCACTTATTTCAGATCTGATTTCTATTATTCAACATGGCCTCTAGAGAACCACCGGTCAAGAACTTGAGCGATACCTCAAAAAAACTAAATGAGAAGAGCTACCTATTAAGTCTTGAGTTTTGAAACATTCCTGACTGCTCACCGTAGGCTTAAGTATCTGACTCAATCTCCACCTGATGCAAAGGACAGTACCTATGAATACTAGTTTACAGATGATTCAGCTATTGTCTGGTTGGTGACTAGCATGGAACCTACCGTTGCACGTAGTGTCATGATCCTTCGTCCTGCCAAAAACATCTGGGATACCCTAAAAACGATGTATGGATATGAGAAGAACATCTCTTAGGTCTTTGATATCTACAAGCATATTTTCACCTTGAAGATGGGAGACAGCTCTGTACAAGATCATTTCAGTGCACTCTGGGCTCTCCTAGATGAGTTTAATTTGTATCAGCCTCTTAGCTTCTTACATCTGATGTCACTACAATGTGTCGCTATCGTAAGGAACTCGCAGTGGCAACCTATCTTTCTGGATTAACTCCAGACATCTCGTCTCATAATCAAGCTCAGATCCTTAATGTAGATTCTACTCCCAACTTAGAGAGCATATTTTCTATGGTTCTTCGTGTCTCTACAGGTGTATCTTCATCTACATCTAATCATTCTACCATGGCTGCTCGTGGTCGCAGTTCTGGCTGAGGAGGAGGTCAAAGACGAGTTGATGGTAGAAGTCAAAACTCCATGTGAGCACTGTGGTCGTACTAACCACAGATCTGATCGTTGCTCGAGAAAGTTTGAAAAGCCAGAATGAGCACAGGTTTCTACAAAGGTGCCACGTATATCTACAAATATTCCCACTACTAGTACACAACCAGTGACACTTTCTCAGGAGAAGTATGCTCAATTCCTTCAATATAGAGAGGCACAGTCTTTCCTTGTCATTGCATCTCATGCTACTGCTTCTACCTCAGGTATATCTAGTTTATTCGCCTTTAGGGACAGTTCTTAGATCATTAATTCAGGAACATCTTCTTACATGACAGGTAGTCATGATCTTTACTCCCATATATCCTAGTTACCTGATATTAGACTATATCTATTGCTGATGGTCGAACTTGTCGTGTTTCTGGACAAGACACTATTCATGTTACGTCTCAGTTAACTTTAGACAATGTTTTTTATGTGTTTGAATTTCCAATTAATCTTTTTTCCATTAGCTCCATTACAAAAAATCTAAATTGTTGTGTGACATTCTTCCTCTTTCACTGTACCTTTCAAGAACTGTAGACGAAGAAAAAGATTGGTTTGGAACGTGACAAAGGCCAAGGAATTTACCTGCTTATCAAAAATGAGATACTTCGAGACCTTACATCATTAGCTTCTACAGCAGAATTATCCATCATGTGACATCGTCGATTGGGTCATCCATCTCATCAAAAACTACAACAGGCTCTTTCTTAATCATCTATTTCTTCTTTTCAATATGAGTCGTGTGAGTTAGGTAAGCACCATCGTGCTACCTTTCGTGGTCTACGTCTAATTAAAAATAAGAGTCTTTTTTATTTGATTCATTGTGACGTTTGAGGTCCTGTCAGAACACCTTCTGTGTCTAACCATAGACATTACATTGTCTTTATTGATGACTTTTCACATGTTTCTTGTATGTATCTTTTGAAAGATAGAATCAATGTACTTAACATTGTTAAGAATTTTTTCATGAAAATAAAGTATCAGTTTTCTATTTGCCTAAAAATTATTCGCATTGACAATACGTTGGAATTCACTCAAACAAGTCTTCGCCATTACTGTGAATCTCTTAGTGTTATACAACAAACCTCTTGTCCACATACATCTCAACAAAATGAGGTAACTGAACATAAACATCATTATATACTTGATATTGCTTGGTCACACCAGTTTGAGATATATGTTCCCAAATACCTCAAGTCTTATGCTGTCTTGACTGGCTCATATCTCATCAATCGTATACCATCCACCTCACTTGGAGGAGACATTCCCTTAAGGAGACTTCACCCTGATGTAGATATTTTTCCTCTTACTCCTAAAGTGTTTGGTTGTATTACGTTTGTTCAGGATTTAACTCCAAACCTCGATAAATTTGCCCTGAGGTTTGTTCGTTATGTGTTCATAGGAGACTCTCGTACTCAGCATAACTATCATTGTTATATTCCTACTACCAAGAAATATCTTGTATCAGCTGATGTTTCCTTCTTTGAGAACGAAAGCTTCTTTGATGATCCTACTTTAATCTCTACGAGTATACCTTTGCCTTCTATCGTTAAACTTAGGGAGATTAATGTTAATGATGCCCACATTACAGGAATCGAGGTATCTAGTACTTTGTAGGTATATCATCGACAGCCACGTCCTTCCACAACTAAGTTCTTTTTATCATCTACAGATCTGCTACCCACAGACCTTCACTTGCCTATTGTCATCAGGAAAAGTACACGTACCTCGACTGCACATCCTATCTCTCATTTTATTACCAATGATCACCTTCATTCCTCCTTTCGTACATTTATCTTGTCTATTTTCTCTGAATCAATTCCTAGGAACTACCAAGAGATAAGCCTAGTACTACAGTAGAAAGCAGCTATAGATGAAGAAATGCAGGCTCTTATGTCTCGTGGGACATAGACACTAGTTCCTGGACCAAAGGAAACCAATGTAGTTACTCACAGATGAGTGTTCGCCATCAAATACAAACCAAATGATATGGTAGATAGGTACAAAACGTGCCTAGTAGCAAGGAGATTTACACAGGAGTATGGTATTGACTATTCTAAGACTGAACTCCATCAAGGTTATTCTATCTGTGGCCATCAATAAATTTTGGAACTCTGCCAACTAGATGTGAATAATGCATTTCTGTATGGTGATCTTTCTAAGCAGGTGTATATGGAGCAACCTACTGGTTATGTTACTCAGAGGGAGAATCAGGTGTGTCTACTTAAGAAAGCTATTTATGGCTTGAAACAGAGTCCATGAGCCTGATTTAGGAAGTTCAGCAACATTGTCTCCACTTGTGGTTTTCGTCGTCGTGCTGTAGATCATTCTATTTTCTACATGTGAACATATAGTGATTGTGTTTTGCTAGCTGTATATGTAGATGATATTCTAGTGACAAGCAGTGATGCTACTAGTATTTAAGAGACAAAGGATCATCTACAGAAGTACTTTGTGACCAAGGACATGAGCAGACTTAAATATTTTTCAGTTATTGAGTTTGTCTTTACTAGAGACAGAATGATGTTATCACACAGAAAATATGCATTGGATCTCCTACAGGAAACTAAGCCTTTAGGATGTAAGCCTGAGACTACTCCTTTTGATTAGAGCTTAGACTTCTAGGACAGCTCTTCACCTTTGTTGGAGGATGTTGCTAGGTATAGGAGGCTAAATGGGGAAGTTAATCTATCTCATTGTCACTCGCCTAGACATTACATACATTATGGGGATCCTTAGTCAGTTTATACAGGAACCAAGAATAGTACATTGACTAGGAGTCTTACGGGTATAATCGTATATTAAGAAGACTTCGGACGAAGGATTAATCTACAAGAAGAATAGTTACTTACAAATTAAAGTCTATCCCGAATCTAACTATGCAGGAGATAAAGGAGATAAGAAGTCTACTTTTAAGTATTGCACATATGTTAGGGATAACTTAATTACATAGCGCAGCAAAAAGCAAAATGTTATCTCTCGATCTAGTGTAGAAGTTGAGTATAGATCTATGGCTCAAATTGCTTGTGAGATGATGTAACTTCGTTCTCTTTTGACTGACTTAGACTTTCCTACTGTTGTACCTATATCCATGTACTGTGACAACCAGATGGTCATTTATATTGCTAATAATCTCACCTTCCATGAGCGCACCAAACACATAGACTTGGACTGTCACTTTGTTCGAGAAATGATAATGCAATGAGTTATATCTACTCTCTACATAAAGTCTTCTAATCAGTGTATTGCTATCTTTATTGAGGGACTTAGTGTTGAGATATATGATTTTCTTTGTAACAAACCGAACATAATAAACACATATGCTCCAGTTTAAGAGGGAGTATTGAGGCTATAGAGTTGTTTTATATTGAATAATGTAATAGGGTACTTGGATATCCATTTATCCGTATCCTATATATATATGTATCTTGCTACCCTAATATCGATATAAAGATTATCTTTTCCTCTCTGCACAATAGTCATGCAATCGATTATATATATATGTTTGAATAGACATACGATTGCACATGACACATTCCAATTGCATGTTGCATATGCAGGCAGGATATGCAATGGGCCTCATATTAGACCGATAGCACAAAAATAGACACATAAACCCTACATTTGTGCATATATTGAGGTAGGGACACAACTTTTATTACATTTGGTGGTATAGTAGATTCATTACCTCACAATTGGGGGTAAAAAGAAACCCCAAAATCATGAAAGAATGCATGTTGTTTCTGTGCCCTTATCTCAAAAGAAGTTTTAAAATGTGTATTTTAGTATATTTATGGTTAATTTAACTAACATAGTACTTTCATGATAAATATGTATTTTAGTTTTTTATATATTTTTAATAATAAATTATATAAAACTCAATATGCTTCCAGATTCAATATGTGCTTTATGTAGTATTCTTCCGCATCAATACCGCATACCACATTTCTGAAGCTGGCGAGTACCCATGACCCAAATACCCATTTAGTAACATACTCGATGTACTCTCGAGACTGTTTGCCCCAGAAAGTTCTCCATCAACGTCTTGTAGGTAAAACCTAGAGTAGCATCCAATCTCATCCAGGGAATGGACACTGAGGAATGCAGAACTTAATAACTAATATATTTATTTACAAAGTAGTGTAACCAAACAATAACTAAGTAATTGCAAGAACTCAATAAGCTCACCACACAAAAAATGACTACAGGGACAAGATACCGACTGATGAAATCTTTTTAATGCAAGTTTACCTGCTTGCCGTCAGGACACCAGCTAACAGCATAAATACTTCCTTTGTGTCCATCTTCCATGGACAACTCTCCAATCCTTTCTCCCGTCTTTCCATCATATATTATCCCCTTCTTATCAGAACTTACAGTGATGAATCTATTTCCATCTGGAGAATATCTTACACAATTGACGAAACTGGAATGGCCCCTGTGGTTAAAAAAATGTTGTCAATCCAGTTTTATGGTTCAGAATTTTTTGCTAGAAAGAATAGAAGAATAAAAGAAAACATACTGAGCTTTCCAAAAGGCTCTTTATGTGTTGCAGAGTCTTGTATTTATGGATAAGTAACCGAGCCAAGGTAAATTGACACTAAGACCTTACATGTATGACTAAAAGATGCTGTTTAATACAAATCTAACTGCATTGAAAATCAACTTAATTAACATAAGAATCTACTTTGAAACCTTAGCCTCAATTGCAATTAGGGACTGCAAAATTTGACTCCATTCTGAATTCATATCCTAATTCTGAACAGTCTAGAAAAAAATGCTTAGTGGAAAAGAGCACTTGTAATCACATAATAACTAGAGGTATGAGACCCATATCTTTTTTATTTTGATAAAAAGATTTGTAATATATTAATAGCCGATTGTTAGGTTAGAAATACGTAGTTATAATAGTCAAATTAGCAAAATAAACCCATGTATATAACTTCAGCAAGATGTTTATGGTCACAATTGTAGGCTAAAAGACCTTTACAGAATCGGTATCCTGCTTGCAAGGAGAATTACCGTTGGCTTATGAGCACGTAGAAGAAGAACTCAATGGCCCTTTTTTTCTTATAAATTGGACAGATTATCAGTTAACTAAAAATAATAGTTGGCAGAAGTTAAAATTATTCTGACAATAGCTACACAATTAATAAATGTATATTTGAGAACCAATGGAAGCAAGGAATAGAAGAATAATTTAAAGTAAAACACTTGCAATGGAAGTTCACAAGTTAGGCTGACAATGAGGACAATTTTACAACCAAAGTTACAATTTTATCAATCATAAAGTGTATGACAGTGAGGATGAACTTTTGCCGGAGTTCTGATACAAAGAAGACTATCTATCTTTCTTTTAAATGCCAATGCACCAAAATATAGCATACGCACCAAATAAAGAGATAAATAACAAAAAATAATGAAAAATTGCTTTATTTTAACTCAATTGCAATACTGAATCAACGAAAACAATATTGCACAAACCTGTGAGAGAGCTTGAATTTAAAAGGTGGCCCTTCATAGAAATTCACCAAGAAATCCTCCCCACATGTGACAATACGAAATGGTCTTGTCGGCTTGAAGGTGCAACTTAAGACACGCCTTGAATGGCCATCAAATTCGCCAACATTAGTCCCCGAGTCCCACCTGTAAATAGGTTGAAATTAACATGACAACTGACCAGAAAATAAAAACAGGTTGAACCATCAAAGCAAGTGGCATACAGAACTAATAACAAAGACAATAAAAGAAAAAGGGAAAAATTGAGAACCTGGGACAAGGAAGTTTCAACCAATAGAGATTATGCCTTTAAAACAGAGATTACAGCAAAATATAAGATATTAAAGATAGTTTCACATTAGTCCACATTTCTCAAGATAAGTCTAAGATACCTAATATTCCCTATGCTCATCTAAAATAGATTTATATTTGAACATCTAGTAACAACATGCAAATTCTTGCAAAGAGGCTGCAAAAGGCTATTGGTAAGCATTTGAATGGACTTAAGGCCAACTTCTAGTGTTGAACATTTAATTAATCAGATTTAAGTTGAACCTAATTAGAGTCATGACTATTGATTAAATAATGCTCATGTTAAGCCCATTACATTAATAAGGTTTAAATATTTAATGTTAAGTCTAAAAGTGTGGATCTAAGAGAAAGAAAATTTTGAAGGGAATGTTTTAAAAGGTATATTTTGTACATATATGTGGAACTTTAGTCTTACATTGGAGAAGTGTAAAAACTTACATGCCCCTATTTCCAAGAAGTTCTAGAACAAATGTCCACAAAAACTTGAACTAGACATAGATGACTACGCGCGT
The DNA here is from genome assembly GCA_024699735.1 of Posidonia australis. Taxonomy (NCBI): domain Eukaryota; kingdom Viridiplantae; phylum Streptophyta; class Magnoliopsida; order Alismatales; family Posidoniaceae; genus Posidonia; species Posidonia australis. The sequence continues at coordinate 16,409 of JAMKQA010006088.1, read as the reverse complement.
GCGCGTGCACACATGCTGGGCCAGGCCATGTTCGGACTTCGGACTTAAGGGAATGGTCTCCGATCTCTGAATTCTTTTTGCACAAAATTACATTAGTAATTGAATTTAATTAAATCCTTGCTTAATTAATTACTAGTGGACTTAGGCCTGATTAGGCTTGATTACACTTGACCCTCTCAAATTTGGCCTTCAACGAGTGTATGAATGGGTATATGAGACTAAGGAGGCGTCGGTTTTAAGTAGGATTTCTTTCTTTCTCTTCTCTTGCACTTTCTCTGTGCTCTGACGATGCCCTAATACGGTGATTCCTAGCTGTGCTTCTTCAATCAGAGACGACAGAGGTGTGGTCGCACAGTAGACGAGAATACGATACATTCTTCATCTATTGAATTATTTTATCCTAAGAGGAATAATGTGAAACTCTGTGTATCGACATGAGAATTACTATTTTCTCTAAAGCTAGTCCTTTGAGACGACTCGATCGGATGGTTTCTAACTTTATTCTTTTATTTTGGTTTATGTTCTGGAAAGGTTTCATTCTAGAAAAGTTCTAACTCAGACATATCCCTACGATACGTCAGAACATCTTGAGTAGTCTTATATTAGTTAAAAAAGATTTTCGCTTAGATTGCAAATGTAATAAACTTATTGTTTCACATTTCAGTACTAGTGTTTTTTATGACAAAGGTTATTAGTATGATGTTGAAGATTTGTTTAAACTTTATGTTGAACACGTTAATAATATATGTGCGAATGATGATAATGTTCATTTTGTTGTTTATAGTATTGAATCTTCTTATATTTGACATGAATGTTTAGGACATGTTAATTTTGATTCCTTAAAAAGAATGATGAATTTAAATCTTATTCCTAAGGTTGCCATTGATAGAAAATATAAGTGTAAAATACATGTGCAAGCTAAACAACCTAGGAAATCTTTCCATGTGGTTGATAGATAATCAAATATACTTGATTAATGCACACAAATATTTGTGAAATTAATGCATGATAAATAAGGATAGTAAGAAATATTTCATCACATTCATTGATAATTGTAGTAGACATTGTTATGTTCATTTACTAAAAAGTAAAGATGAGGCTCTTAATAAATTTTTAATTTATAAAAGTAAAGTTGAAACTCAAACTAGTAAGGTACTTAAAAGATTAAGATCTGATAAGAGTGGAGAATGCACGTCTAACATGTTTCAACAATATTGTTAAAGTATCAGTATTATACATGACGTGACAGCTCCTTACATACCATAGTATAATGGGATAGCAGAACGGAAAAATAAAACCTTAACAGATATGGTAAATGCTCTACTGCAAAGCTATGTTTTACCTACTTATATATGAGGAGAAACTTTAAATGTGACTTGCTATATTTTGAGTAGAGTTCCCCTTAAGCATAAAGAAAGTAGTCATTTTGAGCTTTGGAGAGGTCGTAGGACTAGTCTCAAATATCTCAAAGTGTGGGGGTGTCTTACAAAAATACTAATCCCAGGATACAAGAGAAAGAAATTGGGACCTAAAACAGTAGATGTCATATTTTTAGGCTATGTGAAAACAAATTATGCCTATAGACTCTTAGTCATAAAATCTGATATATGTAACACTATAGTAGAATTCCGTGATGCAGCATTTTTTGAGAATGTGTTTCCCACAAAGACAGATACTCCCAAAAGTGTTTCCTCTATAAATCTTAACCCTACTATTAGTTCCATTTTTAACTTTGTGGAAAGGAACTTGATAATGTTATTTCTAAACCAGATCAGTCTGTGAAAATAACTAAGCCTAAGAGAAACAAGAGAGTTAGGATATCCAAAGACATTGGAAGTAACTTTATTACTTTCAATATAAAGGATGATCCCGTAACCTTCCAACAAGTTATGACTTCACCAGAAGTAAAATTTTGGAAGGAGTCTGTCAACAGTGAAATTCAATCAATTGTCTCTAATGGAACATGAAAATTACTTGATTTACCTCCTAAGTGTACAACTGTTGCATGTAAATGGATTTTTAAGAAGAAACTAAATCCAGATGGAAGTCAGATAAGTTGCCAAGGAGTTTACACAACTAGAGGGAATAGACTATTTTGATACCTATTCATCTGTTTCCCGTATGACTGCAATTAGAGTGTTTGTAGCACTAGCATCCATATATGATATCATCATACATCAAATAAATGTAAAAACTGTTTTGTTGCATGATGATCTCCAAGAAGAGATTTATATATATCAACCAGAAAGTTTTGTAGCTCAGAAGAATGAAAGAAAAGTGTGTAAATTTGTGAAGCCAATGTATGGACTAAAACAAGTCCCTAAATAATGACATGAAAAGTTTGATCAAATCATACTTTCTTTTGGCTTCAGTGTTAATGAGTCTGATAAGTGTGTCTATTATAAAAACATTAATGATGAAAATTATTCTATGCCTATATATAAATGATATACTATTGCTTGGATCAAGCTTGAGTATTATTATTGAGATAAAATCATTCTTATGTAGCAAATTTGAAATGAAGGATATGGGTGTTGCTGATGTGATTCTAAGGTTTAAAATCACTAAATCAATTGATAGTATAGTTCTCTCTCAATCTCATTATGTTGAGAAAACTTTGAAGAGATTCGACTATATTACATTTAGACCTGTAAAAACCCTATATAATTCTTTGAAACCTTTGTATAAAAATGAAAGTGGAATTTCTATGTCTCAATTAAGATACTCACAGATCATTGGTAGTTTGATGTATCTTACAAATTACACAAGACCAGATATTTCATTTGCGGTGTGCAAGTTAAGTAGACACACAAACTGTCCAAATAGAACCCATTGGGAGGCCTTAAATAGAGTACTTAATACTTAAAGGAAACAATTTCTCTTGAACTGCTTTATGGAAAACATCTTTCTGTATTGGAAGGATATAGTAATGCCAGTTGAATAGCCTAGAATTCTAAAAGTAATGGGATTTCAAGGCATGTATTGACCTTAGGTAGCGACTCTATCGCCTAGAGGTCTAAGAAACAGACCATTCTACATCGATCTAGTTTTGAGGTAGAGTTATGTGCTTTGGATGAAACTGGAATGGAAGCTTAATAGCTAAAGGGACTCATATCTGGTTTACCTATGGTAAAGAAGTCTCTTCCTACAATCTCAATGCATTATGATAGCATAAAAACGATTACTAAAATCAATAGTTCCAAGTACAATCAAAAGAAAAGAATACACATTCAAGTCAAATTAAAGTTTTCAAGGGAACTTGTGTTTGGTCGAATTGTAGCTGTGGACTTTATTAGTACCAAAGATAATACAGTTGATCCTTTGACTAAGGGACTAGCTTTAGCCTCAGTTTAGAAATCCAGACTGGAGATGGAACTAAAACCCATTAAAGAATTACAGGCAGCAATAATCCAACCTAACTGACTGAAGATCCATAAAGTTGGTGCAATGTGACAGTAACAAGTTATTTTGTGAATATGTATGACATCTCAAATATATAGTTATAATTGTGTATATGAGTATCTGTTCCCTGTAAGCTTAGAGATATCATGACTACAAGTTAATAAGAGAATTGTTTCTGAATGAGATAAGTCTTATGACAAGATGCTAACAGTATATCCTTGGAGATGTCCAACTAAATGATTGACATTGTGAAACTACAATATAGGAATTAGGTTATTCCTTGAAGTCAATCATGATTCAGGATATAGATGCATAGTCGTCAATGCATCAAATATAAAAATCATCACCATAGTCAGAACCCTAACGAAAGCGAATAAAAGCAAAAGGCTCCAGCAGAAACAAGATAATCATCGGATGGCAACAACAATTCAAAATACATTACACATACAATAGCCAGAACCCTAACGAAAGCGAATAAAAGCAAAAGGCTCAAACGAAACAGAAGAATCATTTTTATTTCTCCTTACATAAACGCCCTGACGAATGACTTCCCCTTCCCGTCCCCGCATGCCACGACCCTCTGCCCGTCGGCCGACCACTGGAGGTCGTCGATTCTCCCCGACAGCACCCTGAACTCGTTCTTGAGCGCCCGATCCCCGTTCCATCCCCAGATCCGGACGGTCCCGGACACGTCGGCGGAGGCCACCCACTCCCCATTTGGGGAGAAGCGCGCCACGGTCGCCTGGTAGGCGTGATCGCCGTAGATGGTGGACTGGGACGGGTTGGTCAGGGACCGGACTATCACGGATCGGCCGTTGCAGTAGGCGATCGTGTCGGCCTTCGGGTTGCCGGAGATCAGGATCCCGCGGCCCCGCTCGGTGGTCGGGACGCAGGCATAGGTCTCCGCCAGCTCCGCCGCCATCGTTGGTGTTTCTCTCTCTAGCTCTCTCTCTCTCTCTCCCCTCTGTTATTTTTTTTACTTCGGTTCTGGTGGAGTGGAGGGAACAAGGAAGAAGAAAAGAGTGATTAGAGGTGGAGGATGCCACCTGGAAATGTGGGTCCAGAGGTCGTTATGGATGCTTTCGACAGCAAGAGGTTAGCTGATATAACAAGGACAAAATTATGAATTGTATGTGATCATATCGGTACCAAAGGATTGAGTGTTTGAGTAATGGAAAATCGATAATTTTTAAATAAATAATTGTATTATGTAATTTCGTAAGATAGCTACTGTTGTAAAGTTGTAATTCTAAAGTAGAATTAGAACTTTTTAAAAAAAAATTGTTTATAACCTTTTAGTTCATTTTAAATTATTAAGGTAGCTTTAAAAAAAACCAATGGATGTTAATTTTTGAAGAGATATGAATATTAATCATATTTTTTTTAATGATATCTCTAGAAGATGATTTTAATTACAACATAAACTGAGACACAACGATATTAATGGTGGTCGACAATAGCAGTGGTGGTAGTAACTGACGACGGTAGTAGTAATGATAGTTGACGACGGTAGTAATAGTGATGATTGACGACGATTGTGGTGATCAACGACGGTGACTACAGTGGTGGCCAATAACAATGGTGATTGTGATGGTCAATGGTGGTAGCTGGCGGCGATGGCAATGATGGTGGCCAACGATGACAGTGGTTGTGGTGGCCGACGACAATGACTACAGTAGTGGCCGACGACGGCAATGGTGGTGGTGCTCACGACTGTGGTGATAATGGTAGCCGACGACGACGACGATAGTGGTAGTCGACGACCATGATGGTGGTGGTAGCCGAGGACGACGACGATGGTGGTGGTTACTGACCTGCAACGATGATAGTGGCGACGAGTGGCAGCAACGATGATAGCGGCCAATGATGGTAGTCGATGACGACGATGGTGGTGATAGCTAGCAACGGTGGCGATGGAGGTGGCCGACAACAGTGACAGTGGTGGTGGTTGACGAATGCGGTGGTGGTGGTGGCCACGACGGCAACGGTGGTGATGGTTGGTGACGACGACGGTGGCGACTGATGCAACAAGCAACGGTGATGGACGGCGATGATGCGTCGACGAGTAGGAACTAGTTGGTAGTAATGACGAGAGCAATATAGTCCTTTGATTAACTCATAAGTGCTTATTGGACATGTAAACCAAACAAGCTTTTTTTACCTTTATAAAAGTTACAAAAAATACAACTTAACAAAAAACTAATTTTTCTCAATCAGTTGCGTAAGAAAAAAGCATTTCTAAACGCAACCTAAGAAATAAACGTCCAAGTAGCTTCAATTCTCACCCTCCTCCAATAGCTTCCCTTATGGAGCCGCATGAAAGAATTGAGGAGTAGCAAATTGCAAATCCCAGGTAACTCCACTAGTTCTTAGTTGGAAGATGAGAGAGTTGCTACAGTTAGTGTTTCTGGCATATGATAACAATAGGATTGGGGTAAGCAAATCTATGAATACTATAGAATTTTCCCAAAAGTTTTGGCCTTAGAGGACGTAGGAACAAGTAAAAATTATTAATAAATAATTTTAATGTTGCGCTCAAATGTAAACTTCTCTTAAATCTACTTTCGAACAAAGACAACTTCAAATGATGTTGGCTTGTTAAAAGTAGATATCTTAGCCACAATAATCTTAGGGTACTCCTCAATACTACCTCTAGGAATGCATCTCCTCTATGGAAGGAATTGAAATCTTACTTTGTGATTATAAATAATTTCAACTCTTATTCAATCATGCATCGACCGTTGTAGTATGCGATCGTGTCGGCCTTCGAGTTGCCGAAGATCAGGATCCCATGGCCCCGCTCGATGGTCGAGACGCAAGCATAGGTCTCCATCAATTCTGCCACCATCGTTGGTGTTTCTCTCGAGAGCTTTTTCTTCCTTCTCTCACTCTTTCTCTCTCCCCTCTCTTTTTTTTCACTTTGGTTCTGATGGAGTGGAGGGAACAAGGAAGAAGAGAAAGAGTGATTAGAGGTGGAGGATGTCACGTGGAAATGTGGGTCTAGAGGTCGTTATGGATGCTTTTTACAGGAAGAGGTTAGGTGATATAAAAAGGACAAAATTATGAATTGTATGTGATATCATATGGGTACCAAAGGATTGAGTGGTTAAGTAATGGGATATCGGAAAATTTTTAAGTAAATAATTGTACTACGTAATTTCATAAGTTAATACCATAACTAACACTGTAGAGCTTCAATTCTAAGAAATAAACATCCAAATAGCTTCAGTTCTAAGCCTCCTCCAATAGCTCCCCTTATGGAGCTACATGAAGGAATTGAGGAGTTGCATTGACAACACTATGGTTATCACTGTAGGGCTCCAATTCTAAGAAACAAACACTCAAGCAACTTCAACTTTCAACGTCCTCCAATAGCTCTTGTTACTGTAGTCACATAAAGGAATTGAAGAGCAGTAAAATGCAACTCCCAGGTAACTCCATTAGCTCCTAATTGGAAGACGAGAACTAGCTATTGTAGATGGAAGATGAAAGAGTTACTATCGTTGGTGTTTTTGGCATATGAGAACAATAGGATTGGGTTAGGCAAACCTATGAATACTATAGAATTTTCCTGAAAGTATTGGCCTTAGAGGATGTAGGAAAAAGTAAAAATTATTAATAAATAATTTTAATGTCGCTCTCAAATGTAAACTTCTCTTGAATCTTCTTTCGAACAAAGACAACTTCAAATGATTTTGACTTATTAGAAGTAGATATTTTAGCCACAATAATCTTAGGACAATCCTCAATACTACCTCTAAGAATGCATCTCCTCTATGGAAAGAGTTGAAATCTTGCTTTGTGATTATAAATAATTTCAACTCTTATTCAATCAATCATGGTAACTCAATTATCTTCTATAAAAGTTGATGAATAAACAATATTCCTCTAAAATTTGTCTACCTTGATCTTTAGTGCCCAGCAAAGAACAAAACATGGTCACTAGCTAAAATGATCGTGTCGTATCATGATAGAGGGATGGACCTTTTCAACATCAACCTGAATCATTCTCTTTCTCTTCTTCCCTACCTTAACAACATCATTAACTCAATTTCCCTTTTAGTTGAGGAAGATATAATCATATGGATGCTCTCTCAAACTAAAGAATTTACTATCAAAAGCTATTATGATACACTGATTGATGATAGCGTACAATCAATATTTAAAACAAGTATCCTGAAAGTGTGTAGCTCTTAGAAAGGTTAAAATATTCGCTTGACTTGCCTTCAAAGAAAAAATATTATCTTGAGCTAATCTAGTGAAAAGAGGATAGATAGGTTCACTACATTATGAAATTTGTGATTTCCATAAAGAATCAGTTATCTACCTATTCTTTCAATTTCAAAAGCTATTTGGCATTTCTATGTATATAATGCCAATAATCATTTATTCCTTATAAGTTTGTCTCAAATTTTTACACTTAAGCATTTCTTTAAATTTCAGACAAATAAGAAGGATTGGACCTCTCTTGTTCTAACGACAATTTGGAGTTTTTAGTTGTATTGTAATGATGTTATTTTTCATAATAATAAAAAAGATATTTCCTCAATATTTCATAATAACATGTCAGTAACATTTTTTTTTAACAAACAACTTGATCACTGGACAAGGTGCTGTAGTTTCTTCTACTTCAATAGATTTTAGGCTCATGTAACAAAGTTGGGACATAAATCACAATCCTCAAGGGAACACAAATCCTCCCAATACTGATCTGAAACATTCCTTGGGTGTAGCAACTCACCCTAAGGATCCAAATGAACATGAAGAATGGGGACTCAAGGAGGACGCTGATGCCTCTTAGACCACGTAGACAACTCCTTCATAATTTGTTGACAATTCTTCATCTCCTATGGGCTGTTGCTCCTTATTACTCCATTAGTCTTTTGCTGGAGTTTAATTTTTTGATCCTCTTTTGAACATATGTGAGATCAAACATATTTTATGTTCTGTGTCCTATCTCGATAATCTCCTTCTCCTTTATTTTCTTTATACCCATCTTTAAGGTCATAAACTCTTGTAAATTATTACTTAACGATGATACTCATAGTCAAGCTTATTTGCTTATAAATTCTGCAATTGACAAAAAAAAACAAGTAAAAATTATTATATAGACACGTTACAAAAGCATCATTCTCCAAAAAAAAAAGCATAAATATCATTTCTTTACAAAAACACTTAAATATATCGTAGACACACATATATCAAAATAGCTTGATGAAATAATTTTATTTCACCGTTTCTACAAAATAATAATTCCAGAATAAATAAATAAAAATAGGAATTGAATTAAGTTTAGAATTAATATTTGGTATTTATTTCGATTTTTATACAACAAAATATTAATTTCTATTTCGAAGTTATTCTAAATTCAAACAAAGACTTGGAGTACGGTTGAGATAGAACCTGATGCACATGGACCAATGCCCAATCATGGATGAGATGGATTCAAGTTCTTAGATATGGTAGTAATCTGGTGGACTTGGAAAGATGCATTCTCAAATCAATTGTTTTGCCACTATTTTTTTTTGTTAACGGCAAACTATTTAATATAATTCCCAAGGACAAAAACTCCCTAAGAGATCAAAAAGATACAGAGTTTTTGCTTCCAAATATGTCATAAGTGGAATACATATAGTCTACAAATTAAAGCAGCCAACACAGGCCAGCAATAAAGGAGTATTGTTTGCAAAATTGTCTATGATCAAAAAAGACTAACAGAAAGTTAATCAATATTTGGATGATCCTCCCTTGTAGCTGGACCATGCTGGGGAGTGTCAACAGCTCCACTGAAGAATATCCCAATGGCCGAAGGGTCATTGTTATCAAGCAGCTGGACAGAGGTGATGGAGCAGAGAGCATCTGCTTTATCAAAACATGTGACCAAAGCATCTATCTAACCATGAATAAGAGAAGAAATATCATGTATACATAATTTAGGGTCCTTGAAATGTCCTCTAAAAATTCGATTATTCCTTTCCTTCCAAATAATCCAGAAGATGGTTTGAATCAAAGTGTTGCAGCCAATAGAAGGTAAATCCAGTTTGAAAGGAAGAGGAACTGTAAATAAATCAGCAATGAAAAATACAGCACGATAAAGACTTCCCTGAATGAATGCATGCCAAATGAAAATAGCAAAAGGACAGTATATGAATAAGTGTGTGACTGTTTCTATATGTGTGTTGCAAAAAATGCACAACTGTGGGCCAGTCCAACTATTTTTACAAAGATTGCCCTTAGTCAAGATTTTTTCATGCAGAACCAGTCAAGAAAATGTTTTTATTTTGATAGGAGCCCAACTACACCAGATTACTTCATAGTGCTGAAAACGAAGACCTCCATCATTAATAAAGTTATAACATGATTTTACTGAAAAAAAATTGTTTGAAGAATTCCACTGTAACATGTCATCTTGAGGAAGTAAGGTAATGTTAGAGATGATATCTGCAAGAAAATCAGCCTGATCTTGAATGAAACCAGTGCTAACTGAGGTCAGCGGGGCAACAAATAGGTAATTGTTTTGCCACTGTTGAAAAGGAGATTATTACATCAAGATTTGACAATATGGTGCACAAGCCAACTTGTATTTATTTTGTAATTTGTCTTTCTTCTCTAATTTAAACTAACTTTAATGATCTCATTGTTGTAAGTTCTGAGATCTTGAGTTCCAATTCATCAAAATATTTGGCTCACAACTTTCTTTCCCTCCTTTGGCTGCATATATCTCTTCCCTATTTCACATCTTTTTCCTCCTCCTCTCTTGCTGGTCTTTGATTAGAATCTGGATTTGATTGCTGATAAGATCTCTATGCCTCTCTTTCTCTCTCTCTCTCAAGCAATATCGAAAAAGAATACAAGGAAGTAACCAGTCATATCTCTTGCTTGTTGAAGTTTACTATGATCATCAACTGTGAAGGATCACCAATGGTGTCCTCATCTCATTCCCAAGCAGAGGCCTCACCATCCAGGGGAAATTTATTATGATCATTAACCATGAAGGATCTCCCATGACATCCTGCTATCATTCTCATGCAGAGTCCTTGCTACAGAGAGGAAACATGTGGGTTGTTTGAATCTGCAGTCTCGTCTTTCTTCTTCTCGTGAGGAATGTTCAACTGATGTTTACTTTTGCTTATGATCTTTTTGGCTTAAGTTGGGTATGTTGCAGAGGAGATGGATGAACAATATGTCCTACCATATTTCCAGCCAAATGTGCACCACATGGTCGACCAAATGCCTTACCTTGGAATGTTATTATAATATCTGCAATTATTAAGGACCAACCACAGGTGACTACTATGGATTAGCTCGGTAGGTTTAAACCACGTATTGCCTGTACGTGTCACTTCTTCGGATTGTCAGTCCAAAAATCCAAAAATGATGCAAGTCTTGTATCGAGAATCGATATCCATTTGTGTGTAATTTGGATAAATTTGAATTTAATTACCTATGATTATATGCATATTTATTAGTAATCATGGTAAATTTATGTTTATTTCTCCTATTTAGTTTGTGGTTTGTCCCTGACTCTGTGTTTTGTAGTATTTTGACGTGTTGTGATATGTGAATGTATGGAACCCTAGGAAGAGAAAAAATGCCAAAAAAACACAGTGGGATGCATGTTTCACATGCCGCTACCCTCACCTTACTACCATGCCCTACAATGTCGCCAATGTATGTTTCCAGGAGGCTGTCGGTGGTAGGATGGTGATAAAATAATGGGACAACCGTAGAGAGAGAGAGAGAGAGAGGGAGAGAGAGGGAGAGAGGGTGTGTGAGAGGGAGAGAGAGAGAGTGGGAGAGAAAAGAGGAAAACTCGTCGACGTTGAGTGTATGCGTCCCACGTCTTTTATTTCGTTTCTATTTAATGTAAAAATGATAAAAATATGTAGATTAGCATGAATTTGTGGTATGGTCATATGGAAGAGATTTTGTAATTTATGGAGTTTTTTTAGAAGAATTTACGCTGATTATTCGAGAATGGGTTTACTATTTTGCCATTTGACCTCTTTATCTTTGGATTTTTGTTTCTTGAGCTATACACATCGGTTTCTTGTGATTTTTATCGAAAAAGGTAGATGACTTCGAGTCCTTCGATTTGGTATATTTCATGGGATTTTTGGTGACTTGTGGAGTAATAGCGGTGAGTTCTCATTTTAGGTGATTTTTGGGTCATGTTTGATGATCTGGTCTGTCTATAAAAGGAGCACTCGCAAGTCCCTACCACAGGCCAGTCTCATAAGTTACTACCGTGAGTTGGTCTTATGGTTCACTACCGCAGAATGGGTCAGTCAGACACTGCGATGGTGGTTTGGTTTATGCATTGGTGATTTATTTTGGATTCAATCGTGGTTTTGATTTCGTAGATGATTTACAATATAAAAAAGGTTTGAAAATGATTTTAAAGAAAGAATACATATGATTTTAAAAAGAGTTTTCCATGATTTTTGGACAAAACTACGAAACCTTAGGATCGTACCGACGGACCAAGGGTGTTTGATACTTTTGAGAGGTTGGATGCATATTTGAGGTTGTGGTTATCGAGTTTTCTCAATGGAATCGAGGATTCGAGTCCCCTAAACTTGTTGCTGGAAGGGTCCAGAGTTGGAGTCCCCGCAACTGTGGTGGTTGCGCTGTAGGGTCCAAGGTTCGAGTCCTCAGGGTACCCAGGCATAGTGTTGGTCAGATCTGGGGTTAGAGTCCCCAAGTGTTCGAACATTAAGAGGCCTCAGTGGACGTACCCTGTGTTATGTAATATATAGATATATTGAGGACTAAGTTTCAGGGACAGTTGAACTCCTGCATGAGGTAATCCTTTGTAACAGTACAGTAGGGATTGAGATTCGAGTCTCCAACGACTATTTGTGGCTAGTCAGTCACCTGTAACTAGGGTAACTCGATAGATTTTCACATTGAATGCATGTATTGTAGTTTTGAGATGGTTTCAGCCATGGTTTGACTTTCTGAAAATACATAAAATGATTTTAAAGATGCATATGATTTAAAAAAAAATAATGACTATAACTTTGAAAGGCATCATTTAAAAAATGGATTTTCTGATTGATTTATAGTTATGTTTTGCGATTCTGGTATTCTTTTCTAATGTGATGCTATAGATGGCAGCTGTGTGTATTTTAGTAGTTGTTGGTAGCAACCCTAATTCCTAGTTTTTCGAGATTTTTAGTTGTCTTTTGGTGGACACGTGTTAGGTGACAATGAATGTCACTCATGCGTTTTTTTCATGGTTTTTGTGCATATGCAGATTAACAAGGTTGCAATTTGGACATAGTGTGCGTAATTGAAGCCACATAGTTACACACCACATGTCCTAGATAGTGATAGTAGCTTTTTATTTATTTTATTATAGTTAATAATCTATTAGTTTTAATTTCCTGCAATATTGACTAATTATGTAAGTTAATATTTACTTTAGATAATGTTAATGTTGATTTGTAGTGCCGAAGGCGTTATAGTTATAGTTAAGGTACCTTTCTATTTTGATCTCGTATGCAACCTCATTCTTTAAATGCCTTGTTGGTGTTGTTTGCAATTCTTCATTCAAGTTTTGTAAATCAAAGCATTCTCACGTTCAAACAAAACCAAACTTTTTATGTACAGTGTGTCGAGCTTGGGTGACAGATTATTATTATTATTATTATTATTATTATTATTATTATTATTGTCTAGATGAAGAGAATTGACCAAGTTCATGAAATTATAGTGTTGCTACAATTTGGTAAGTTCCATTGTACATTATGCTTCAGCTTGTTTTTCCATTCAAGGATGCGAGACAACTTTACTGGCACCAGAATGCAAGAAAGGATTTCTTTTCCTTCTTTTTTCTTCTGTCAATGCTCCATACATCAATTCAATTCCTGCTGTCATGTTGTAATCCAAATTACAATGATGACCTGTCATTCTACTTCCCTTATTCTAGTTTTTGTATTAGTTCAATTCACTGAACCATCAATATAACTTCCAATGTATGAGACTTTCAAAAAAAAAATACTTCTAATGTATGAACTTTCTACCTATATCTATATAAGATCCTTTAAAATATCCCTGTCTATTCTTACACATTCTATTCCTATGGATCATTTTTTTTTCTCAGACTAAAATTTTTAGTTGTGGTATACTAGTCAAGGATGATAATAAGGCATTGTTGGAGGAGAAGGATTTCACAATCTTGGTTGGAAACATTTCTTACCATATTCTACCATGAATAAACAGGTAATACATATTGGGCAAGGATATGATTGAATATGTCTTGCCTATAGTTAATCTCTACGTGGATGATCCATGTGGTATCTCTATGTCAATGGCTTCTACCAGTAACTTTTGGTTTTTGGTACAAATACAATACCATTTACAATGAAATTCATACCATACTGTGGTATTTTAGTACATGGGAAAGAGAAAAAATTGAAAATGCTAGAGGAAAAATTAAATTTTGTGTGGGAGCAACATCAAAACTCTTTACCTTTTCTAATAGATAATACCATATTATGTAATAGATGATACCATGTTGTATAATAAATGATTCAATATATAACCTATTTTCAAATAGGCGTATGAATATTCATACATATGAATCAACCTGTTTGACATCCAATGTAAATAAATATGAATATGTATAAAACAAGGCATATGAAATGATAAATATGGAACCAATAGCAATATAACATATTAACTTGCATACATAATAAACCATGATTATATGATCCAAGACTAAAAAGATCATAAAAGAAATCATAATCTAACTCGAACCAACTAAAGTACAATGATCCCAAGTAATATCAGATTTTCTTTATACATTTAGAATATCATCTAACTCTATAGGATTAACACTTAAAGTATGAGTGGAATCTAAATTATTCTCCATCTATGAAACTAAAAAATAATTCACAAATTAACATATACATAGCAAAAATAATCCAATCATAATAAAAAATAAAAAAAGACAAGCTAATGATAATTACAGATTTACAAGAGCAGCATTAGTCGAAACTCAAAAAAGAGGAGCACAAGCACCAACCGTAGTAGTTGAAAAGTGAAGGCATGAAGCAAAAGTAGAGGCATGAGGGTGGAGACTACGGAGGAAGAGGGCAAGAGACATAGGAACACAGTTGACCGACAATGGCAGAGGTGGGAGCTAGGAGGCTAATGTAGGAGACGAAGGGAGTTGGAAGGCGAAGGGTGCCAAAAGGCACAAGCACCAACAATGGCTCAATTTGATCACTGTTTTAGTCACTATTGTGGTAAGGGTGGGGACTAAGGAGGAGGAGGGTCAAAAGGATCCAAGAAATGTAGTGGCGATGATGCTGTTGTAGGCCAATGGCACGAGATGAGAGAGGACCGAAGGTGGTGGGAAGGAGTAGGCAGTTTTAGTCTTTTAACATTTTATTTTTTACTTTATATATGACACAAGATCAGATAATTCAACCATCTAGTTTAACGAAGCGGTTCAACCAGTTCAAGACAATTCGAAACGATTTACACTAGTTTAATCATAAAAGTGGTTTTCTCTTAAAAAAAATTAAATAGTCAATTGATTTAGTTCAATTTAGTTAAACTGATCTATGTGGTTCAATTTCTAAAACCATGGCTCAAATGTTGTAAAATGGTGTAGATTTTATTGCAAACGATACTTTAGTTGTACTTGTATTATCAAAAATAAAAAATAAAAAGTACTTGTAGAAGATACCTATGTCGACACATCACATCAGCCATGTAAGAATTTTGATAAAATTTATCATACACAAACCGTCTTCCTTTGAATTTGAAGAGTAGATAAGGACATGAATCTACATATATGATGCCGTCGTAAGAGAGGACATTAAGAAAACGATCATGAGATTCAAATCTGAGAGGATGATGTAAGTTTCACTCTTCCTAACTAACTACACTACGACAGTTAATTAAGAAATGAAAGTCATCAATTACGTGTTATGGAGAAAAAAAGAATCAAATGAGGCTTGATTTTCGGATTCCAAGGTTTTTTTTTTTGTAAACGGTAATTAGTTTTTATTAATATAGGAAAATTCCAACCAGAGTATTACAAAGTAGTGCCCAAAAAATATTACAAGTATGGTACCCCATCACACAACGTGACCAAAAAATATTACAAGTATCTTATGAACCAAAAAATCTCAACAACTGCAAGCTGCATAGTATCAATTAACCAGAAGTTAATCACGCATGGGAAGAGCAGGAGTTCCAGAATCGTACTCCATCTTACATTGGGGATTGCTGGGAGCCAATAAACTATACTCCACAACTCTGTTATGCTGATAAGATGGTATTGCCCGTGTATTTTCACTTTTTTCGAAACCTGTAGCCAAAGAGTCTACCCAACAGTAAAACAATGAAGAGATATCATTGGAAATCATTCCAAATTAACCAGAGAATGATTTGAAAAACCTATTGTTCCTTTCATTCCAAATCAACCAGAGAATGATTTGAAATAACAACGTCCAACCAGAATAAAATAGATCAATTTTAAGATGGAAAGTAAACAGAAATAAATCAGTAACACAAAAGTAACCAGGATTAACAGGGGATGCCAGGAGAGCAAATCTCGAAAGGTCCAGTGTCAAGGCATGTCATATTTCCCACTTTTTTAGCACAATCTTTTTCTCTTTCACACGGAAAGGCAGGACATGGAGGATAATAAATTCTCTCCTGCCAAACAATCCATAAAACAACTTGAACAAAAGTATGAACACCAGATAAGGTAGTATCAAATTTGAACACAGGTGGGATGACAAAGGACATCATCACAAGCATAGCTTAGAGATTTCCCAGGCAAATCATAAATATTATCAATTCTAACATCATCGTCACAAACAAGACTGGAACCAACCCTAACTTCTCTTGTATTTTCTCCCAGGGCCTGATGTTAGTGAAGCCTATAATTTGAACACAGGTGGGATGACAAAGGACATCATCACAAGCATAGCTTAGAGATTTCCCAGGCAAATCATAAATATTATCAGTTCTAACATCATCGT
>JAMKQA010006087.1:0-16753 GCA_024699735.1 Posidonia australis | reverse complement strand
CCTAGTTGGTGCGCCTGCTTGGTGCGCCAACTTGGTGCGCCAACCTTGCTCAGAAATTTTGTTTGGGCTCTGGCTAATGGGTTTGGGGCTCGGTTCAAGGGCTGATCACATCCAAAACAACATACATATACTCATTTCTGGGTTACCTCAAAATCGGGGTGTCTACATCTGTCAAGTCCGATAACTTGTCAACTCTCCCATTTCTTTGTCAGCCCAGTAAGTCTGATAACTTGTCAGCTCTCCCATTTCTTTGTCGGCCTAGCATGTCCGATAACTTGTCAACTCTCTCATTTCTTTGTCGATCCGGTAAGTCCGATAACTTGTCGGCTCTCCCCTTTTTTTGTCGGCCCGGCAAGTCTGATAACTTGTCAGCTCTCCCATTTCTTTGTCGGCATGAAAAGTTTGATAACTTGTCAGCCCTCCCCTTTCTTTGTAGGCCCAGTATGTCTGATAACTTGTCAGTTGTCCCTTTTCTCTATCAACCCGGTAAGTCCAATAACTTGTCAACTCTCCCATTTCTCTGTCGGCCCGGCAAGTCTGATAACTTGTCAACTCTCTTTTTTATCTATCAGCCCGGCATGTCTGATAACTTGTCAGCTCTCCTTTTTGTCTATCGGCCCAATAAGTACAATAACTTGTCAACTCTCTCATTTCTTTGTTGACCCAACAAGTTCGATAACTTGTTAGCTCTCCCATTTCTTTGTCGGCCCAGCATGTCCGATAACTTTTTAGCCCTCCCATTTCTTTGTCGGCCTGCCATGTCCAATAACTTGTCAGTTCTCATGTTTCTTTGTCGGCCCGATAAGTCCTATAGCTTGTCAACCCTCTCATTTCTTTATCGGACCAGCAAGTCCAATAACTTGTTAGCTCTCCCGGCCTGGCAAGTTCGATAATTTGTCAGCTCTCTCCTTTCTTTGTTGGCCTAATAAGTTCGATAACTTGTCAGCTCTCTCCTTTATTTGTCGACCCGACAAGTCCAATATCTTGTCAAAATCGTCCATCCAGACTGATATCCTAAACTATCTACCTAGGCTGATATCCTAAACTATCCATCTAGATTGATATCCTAAACTATCAATCTAGGCTGATATCCTAAACTATCCATCCAGGCTGATATCCTAAACTATCCATCTAGGCTGATATCCTAAACTATCCATTCAGGCTGACAACCTAAACTATCACTGATGTCGGTAACCTAAACTACTACTAAACAACCTAAACTATCACTGAGGCTGAAAACCTAAGTTGTCACTGAGGCTGGTAACCTAAACTGCCATTGAGGTTGACAACCTAAATTGTCACTGAGGCTGGTAACCTAAACTACCACTGAGGCTGACAACCTAAACTATCACTAAGGCCGGTAACCTAAACTGTTATTGAGGCTAACAACCTAAACTGTCACTAAGGCTGACAATCTAAACTATCACTGAAGCTGGTAACCTAAACTGTCGTTGAGGCTAACAACCTAAACTGTCATTGAGGTCGGTAACCTAAACTGCCATTGGGGCTGACATCTTAAACTATCACTTAGGTCGACAACATAAACTGCTACTAAGGCTGACAACCTAAACTGTCACTGAGGTCGGTAACCTAAACTACCATTGAGGCTGACAAACTAAATTGTCACTGAGGTTGGTAACCTAAACTACCATAAAGGTTGACAATCTAAACTATCACTGAGGTCGTTAACCTAAACTACCACTTAGGTTGACAACCTAAACTGTCACTGAGGTCGGTAACCTAAACTTCCATTGAGGTTGACAACCTAAATTGTCATTGAGGCTGACAACCTAAACCATCACTAAGGCCAGTAACCAAAATTGCCATTGAGGTTAACAATCTAAACTGTCACTGAGGTCGGTAACCTAAACTACCACTGTGGCTAACAACCTAAACTGTCACTAAGGCCGGTAATCAAAACTGCCATTGAGGCTGACAACCTAAATTGTCACTAAGGCTGACAACCTAAACTATCATTGAGGTTGGTAACCTAAATTGCCATTGAGGTCGACAACCTAAACTGTCACTAAAGCTGGTAACCTAATGTAATGGCCCCAATTTTCCTAATAATTTTAAAAAATTAAATTACAGGAAATTAAAAGCTAAAAAGAAATATCATCTACTAGGAAGCTGTGTGTGTCTCAACGAGACTCCTAACTATGTGCACTATGCTAAAACCCATCTACATGTCTACACCTGCAACCCAAAAACCACGAAGAAAACATGAGTAACGAAAGTCACCCAGCACGCACCCCACAAAAACGATGGAAAACAAATCTATATTATTTTTTTCTTAAAATCATTACACAAATCATTTTCTCTAGAATCCCACAATCAAGCCCATAAGGCCAAAAACCACAGCAAATGCAGCCCACACCGACCAAAACAGCAAACGGGGCTCTACAAGCCCAAAACCACAAACAAGGCCTCAATGGCCAAAACCACACACAGTAAATCGGGAAACCTGGTGCTAGGCAACCAACTCTGGCCACAAGCTACCACCAAGGTGTACTACACTACCATGGTGAAGCCACCCTATGCAGGAGCGATCACCGTTCCACAATTCTCCCACCTAGAGAACCCTCACAAAGCCAACCCCCCTCTAGAAGGCAATCCTGTCTCTTAGGACGGTACCAGCTACGGGGCATGTGTCCCACCTGCACTGGCCACCACAAGATACGCCTCGTTACAGTGCCCTCCACATGGTGCTCAAGAGGGAGTGTCATACCTCCACACCTGACAACACCCAAGCCTCAGTGCTTACAACGATAGCAGGAGTATCATACTTCCCCATCATGCCATAAAATACCTCGACCCATAGACAACAACCCCAGCCTCGAGACGATAGTCGGGGAGTCTCATACTTCCAAGACCCGACAACCCTCAGCCTTAGATATCTTGGCCCCCAACCTCAACAAGGGAGGCATTCCTGACCACCCAAGAATGTTGTCACAATCCTTGGTCCCGATGATACGATCCCATAGTGTCTCGGCCCTCACACAAAAAACCAAGAAAACCATTTTCCAAAACGGGCCAACACATCTCTTTTGAAAACCATTTTATATATTTAGAAAACTCTTTCAAAAACCTCAACAAAACTGCACATCAAGTGTCCCACAAGACCATCACTGATGGCCCATGATCCCATCTCAAATGGGCAAAACAAACGAATCTGGGAAGCTACCATATTCAAATGCATTCTACCAAAAAACTAGGAAATACCTCCAAAAATGGCCCTACCAAACACACACATGTGGACCACATGTTTGGCCCGCACCCCTGGCATTTTTATTTGAATGCAAAAAGAGCCTGGACCAGGGGCCAGAACTGTTGTCGAAACCACACATGTGGTCTGCGTAATAGGCCCATGCCTCCAGTTTTCTGTAAGAATTTAGACAGCCTACGACAAGGGACCCAAATTTTGCCCAAAGTGGGAACAAAGGGTGGGCCCACCAAATGACCCCCAAAAATACCAAATAAAACATATGTGGTTGACCCTTGAGTCTACTCCAAATCCACACAAACAAAACAAAAATCCATTCACCATGCAAGGAGAAACAAATTCAAGAAGCCATAGGGGTGAAAACAACCTAAAACCACATGTCACCATAAATGGCCATAAATGGCACCATAAATTCACAATAAATTCTAAGAATGTAAATTTACCTAGATTTCATGCATTCCAATCAATCTCTAATAGTTTCATGCTTTCTACTCATTGGATTGGAGGTGCTACCTAAAATGAGCTCTCCGATGACCCAACACCCAATTCTGACCAACCACCGCACCACTGACGAACAACTCGCCTCCCACGCATCCTCGACCGTTCTCTGAGCTCACGCAAAGTCAAGGATGAAGTCAGGGATCCACTCGTCGGTCGGAACATCAACAGTGCTTCTACCTCTCTCTCTCTTCCACTCTCGGTCTCTCTCTCTGTTTCCCCGCACTCACTAGCATGGAAGGGGATGGGGTGAAGAAGAAGGGGAAGTGGTGGGAGGGGAAAAATGGCAGGGAGAAGACGAAAGGTTGGTGTGTCGAAGAAAACTCGCCCCATTCATGCATTTATATGAGAGGGAGGAAGCCACTACACACATGCCCATCAACCCAAGCATGCGCGCACCTACACATCTCCAACCACCAGCCAGCCACATCGCACATTGCCCAACCATCAAGCACAACAACCGGCCCACAAACGCATGCCCACACGGACCCACACAGGGGCCCACAAGCATAGTGCCACACGCACAGTGCCAACCACACATAGGGACATGCAAACAGAAGCCGGTCCACTAGGCCCAAGCCCAAAATCACAAAATTACACAAATAGGCCTCGGAACAGTAACACTCATCCAGGAGTAAATTCATTAAAATGTAAATAATTAAAAAATGAATTTATAGGTGTTACACCTAAACTTCCATTAAGGTTAACAACTGATGGAGTGAAGAAGAAGGGGAAGTGGTGGGAGGGGAAAAATGGCAGGGAGAAGACGAAAGGTTGGTGTGTCGGAGAAAACTCGCCCCATTCATGCATTTATATGAGAGGGAGGAAGCCACCACACACATGCCCATCAACCCAAGCATGCGCACACCTACACGTCTCCAACCACCAGCCAGCCACATCGCACATTGCCCAACCATCAAGCACAACAACCGGCCCACAAACGCATGCCCACACGGACCCACACAGGGGCCCACAAGCATAGTGCCACACGCATAGTGCCAACCACACATAGGGACACGCAAACAGAAGCCGGTCCACTAGGCCCAAGCCCAAAATCACAAAATTACACAAATAGGCCTCGGAACAGTAACACTCATCCAGGAGTAAATTCATTAAAATGTAAATAATTAAAAAATAAATTTATGGGTGTTACACCTAAACTGTCATTAAGGTTAACAACCTAAACTGTTAGTAAGGTTGGTAACCTAAACTACCATTGAGGCTAACAACCTAAATTGTCATTGAGGCTAAAAACCTAAACTATCATTAAGGCTAACAACCTAAGCTGTCACTCAGGCTGATAACCTAAACTATCCGGTCAATAGGTCTGTCAACTTACCACGCCCTTTTAGGTTGACAACCTAAATTGTCTGGCTAATGAATCCATCATCACACCCCATCCCTTGGCTGGCAGGCCCGACAGCCTTTCCTAATGACCCTATCTTCGAGCTGACAACCCGAACTGTCCGGTTGACACCTGTCATTAGTCTACCCTCAGTCGACAAATCCGAAACCTTGCCATGCCACCATTGTTCTTCGGGCTAATATCCCAAAGTATTCGGCTGATAGGTCGTCAATCTATCGTGCGCTCATCATGCTGTAGGTCGATGATTTTGCCCAAGTCTCTCTCAGTGCGAGTTGCATAGCCCATCATGTTCCCCTCCATCGGATGGTGGGTTACTAACTCGTCACCTGTTTTCATACATCATTGCATCATGCATTCCCTTTCTCCCGGCATCAGAGTCAACCCTTGCATTAGCATCATACATGGGCCCCAAGTCATGATTTTCGGTGAATCCACAGAATAAATGGCTCACGGCCCCACAGTAATATCACCCTCCTACAGACTCAGGTGAGGTGTCTTGTCAACCCTAAGCATTGGTCTCAGTTCCCTCGACCTCGCTCAAGGAGAGGCATCTGTAGACACCCTGATTTTGCAGTCATTTTACGGTGGACTTCTAGGATAACGCTCTGGCTATGGTGGACCCAACTTGACCCTCTAAACCCAAAAACAAACCAAAACCTATCCTAAAGCCCAAAAAAAACACCACAGGCCCAAACATATACCTAAACCCAAACTAAACTAAAACCAAGCCCTAACGTAAACCTAAAAAATAAACTAAATCCAAAGTTAAACCTAAATGTAAATCTCAAAATAAAACCTAAACCTAAAAAGATAAAATAAACTAAAAACAACATTGAACTTAAAAAGAACAAAATCTAAACCTAAAAAGATAAAATAAAAGCAAAACTAAACCTAAGCATAAAAGAATAAAACAAACTAAAACCAAAATAAAACCTAATCCTGAAAAGATAAAAATAACCAAACCTAAATCACACCTAAAAAGAATAAATAAAATGAACCAACACCAAATCAAAGCCCAACTTAAAAATAAAAATAAATAAACACAAGCCCAAAAAACAATAAGCCCACAAACCCAATCTAAAACCTAAACCCTACACCCATCCTTACCATCCATTCGAGAGCCCTACATCCTATGTCGCACATGCAAACCCTAACCCTATATAAGACTACCAACATGAAAGAGTTAAAGAGAGGTTGGAGCATTGGAAGCTAGGGAGAGAAAAGAGATTCACGTAAGGGATAGAAAAGGTAGAAGAGAGAAGAGAGAAAAAAAAAACCCTAGAGAGCAAAATAAGAGAAATCGACATCCAAAACCCTAGCCTCCACGTAAAATAAAGAGGAAAGGAGACGTCCATCACAGTCTCGATCGTCCCCCACGTCCCATAGTCGCCGTTATCGCTAGAGGACGCCAAAAATCGTCCATCACACAAGTATAGCCTTTCATCCTCGTAGAACTCGTATACATGCTCATTATTTTCATGTGTTTATCATATATCAGAGTATATTTGAAGGTTTTCTCTTCGTTTTATCTCTGTTTCATACATTTTCGGCGATGGGTCACCGTCCATGAGGGGCCGTCGGTCTTTACGCGTGAACGGTGATCCCTCTCCCTCGTTCTTGCATGCACATGCCTTCTCCATGCCCATAGTCCGCACAAACCCAATAACCACAACTAAAACTAGCCCCCATCAACGCACACCTGATGCCATCTCCATCAGACCAAAAAATCCCTAAACCCATGCAAAGTATGAAGAGAGAGAGACACCCATGCGAACCCAAACGTCCTTCCTGTCCGAGCCCAACCTCCACGTCTGTCGCCATTACCATCCAGCCCCTCTTTGCACGACCCAACACATGGCCTCTCACGTAGTAAAGACCCATCAGCCATTCTCCTCCACCAAACCCTACCCATGTAGTCCACCAACAAGATAAAGAGAGAGAAGGAGGGAGGAAGAGAGAGAGAGAGAGAAACCAAACCCCTGACCTACGTATCCAGGAGAGATAGAGGGAGAGAGCGAGATAACAGGTCTAAAATCTTAGGGCAACCTCTGCATGCGAGAGGAGGAAAACAACCTCCATTCGCCGTAACGAGAGGTGACTGACCTCATCGCCACACCTATAGGCAACGAGATCAGGCGCTTGTCACCCAGGCATGAAGCACGAATCTATCTTAGACACGAGCAAGCATACATTCGCATTTGCCACACATACGAGTGGAAAAGTGCATAAAGACCGATTCGTCGGACGTACGGGGGTGCCTAACACCTTCCCCATGCATAACAGGAGTCCTTACCCGTTTCTCTACCCATAATGACTTATGTGTTATCCATTGCCATTGAAGTTGTTTCTTTTATTGTATGTTGCATCACATTGCTTTTTTCTAGTTTTCCTCATCTTTCCGTTAAATAGATTAGGTGGCAACTCCCCTTATCCATTTGTTTTGTTTTTTTTTGTTTTTCGGTGTTTTTGAGTCGAGCGTCCCTGTCCTCGGACTCACCACTTCTCGCTATGGCCCTATCGGTCGCCCCCTCCATGTCGGCATAGTCACGTCCTCATCAAGTCCTCACAAAAATATTTGCATGCACATTGTGAGTAAATTTCCTCTCAAATATGCTATAATGACGAGGCATCTGCGAGGACTTCTCAAGGACATCTATTCCCATAATTTCTTGTTTTTCTAGTAGTGATAGTATGATATACAACAACAGATCTCTTGTCCCCATACTATCTAACAAAATGGTATAGTTGAGCACAAGCATCGCCATATTAACGAGATGGGAAGTTGCCTTCTTCATGGTGTAAGTCTCCTATTAAAGTATTGGTATAAAGCCTTCAATACAATAGTCTATTTGATAAATCAACTTCCTACACCTCTGCCTCATCACAAGAGTCCTTATGACAACTTATTCGGGCGAGCATCAGATTATATTAGTCTACAAATATATGGATGCGCCTGCTTTCCTTTATTGGCTTCTTATCAGCATAACAACTTGCAACCTTGGTCTTAGTTATGTGTAATTATTGATTATAATCACCAACACAAAGGTACTGGTGTTTAATAATCTGCAAATAGTAAAATCTTTATTTTGCAACATGTATCATTTGATGAAGGGACGTTCCATGCAAAAATTAAATTCTATTATCCTTACCTCAATCATTGACTTGTGCAAAACAACCTTGATGAAGGGACGTTCCATGCAAATATTCAATTCTATTATATTGCCTTTCTTCTTTATTTTCCTACACAATCCTCCTCCTCCATTGTAAAAGCAAAACAACAATGACGATGGTGACTATGGAGCAGCACGTTCTCCACATCTCTGCCTCTACATTATGTGCCCCCTAACCATCTTCTCCCTTTAGTTCCTGACCTCCCCCTACGGCAAGCACTTCTGCCTAGGGTACAAGCCCCCATCCTGGCACCGTTGGCATGGTTCCTAACAGAGTCTCCAACCCTCTGGTTCAACCTCCTCCATTATCCCTATGGCCACCACTCTCTATCCCTTGTCTTCCTCCGTTCCCCTTTGCTCCTCAACTACGTCCATTGCACCCTAAGAAGGCAAAAATACTTGGAAACCAAATAACTCAGTAATGATATGGAGTGCACTTACAATGTAGAAAATGGAAAATACATCATAAGCAATCAAACCGTGCCAAACCTCACCTTGCATATACAAAAATAATTAAGGTTTAAAAAATAATAATAACACACACACCCAGATCAACCAAATGAAACTTCTAGGAAACTAAATTGAGACTACAACTATTGTTGTAACGATCATGACACAATCATACCTATTGTTTTCATCTTTTGTTCTCGTTAAATGAGCTTTTTACAAATCAAGTGCAAAACTTTGGGAGGTTCGAGTCCTACTTTCATCAAAACAATGAGAAATAAAAGAAAGTGACTAAAAATGTCCAACCATAACAAGAAACACACACAAATAACAGAACTTTATTTATACTCCACACAAGAATTGAAATACAACTTTTGTGTGATGAGCTTGACAAGTAAAGGCCATAGAAAAGAAAAGACCATATAATGCTAAAGAGCACAACCAACCAAATGATTATATGCATTAAGTTGCCATTGCTCTCTTAAAAAGAAAGTTGCAACAACTGCCAACAACACCATAATTATGACGATGGTGATCGAGACGACACCCTTCACTTCCTTAAGCCTCCACGGTTGTGAATCCAATACGCCAGAATTCCAAGGATTAAAGCAAAAATGAACTCTATAGTCATCAAGACGGTAGAAACTAGAAGAAGATGACGCTTCCTATGTTTGTTATGGATGGTCTCAGTATGAAGGTATCCTCCAATCACAATGGCTACTGGTCTAACGAAGGCTAACAAGAGAAGTCACTTCTTGTGGAACATGAATTCCTCGTCTTCTAGCTCTTGAAATAGTGAATTTTGCTAATCTAGTACTTGTTGGTGGTTAAAGCATAATGAATAAAAAATTCGTTAATTAAAGGAGCATAGGAATATCTAGAAAAAGGAAAAGAGATAAAAAGGTGTAGCTTTATTGTCACTACACTACCTGGCCTTTGAGGTTCGGGGTTTGAATGTTTGGCTTACCGAGGGAGTTCATTATTGTATGTATAACGTATTTGATGTGTATCAAGAAGCTTATGAATTCTATATGCTCTGAAAATAGGGCATACTATATTTACTTGGCTTATGAGTTCTAAGGGCTCACTGACCCATTTGTCTTTGCTTTTCTATAAATGCCTAGTATGCCCTATATTCAAAACATATAGAACTCAAAAGCTCCTTGATATGCATTATGTACATTATACATACAACAATGAACTCCTGCGATGAGACAAACATTCAAGTCTTAAGCCTCAAAGGCAAGGTAGTGACAACAAAGCAACACTTTTTTTATCTCTTTTCCTTTTTCCCGATTTACCTATGCACCTCTACAGAATGGGTTTTTTAACCATCAAGCATTAACCACCAATAGGTACCAGACCAGCAAAATTCACTATTTCAAGAGATAAAGGAGGAGGAACTCAAGTTCCACAAGAAGTGGCTACTCTTGTTAGCCTTCACTGGGCCAATTGCCATCACGATTTGGAGCGTACCTTCATATTAAGACCATCCATAACAAGCACAGGAAGCGTCATCTTCTTCTGGCCTCTACCATCATGATGACTACAAATTTCATTTTTGCTTCAATCCTTTGGATTCTGCCATACTGCATTCACAACTGTGGAGGCTTCAGGAAGGGTCTGAAGAAAGTTGTCGTCTCGATCACAGTCGTCATCATCGTAATTGCGATGTTGTTGGTAGTTGTTGCAGCTTTCTTTTGAAGAGAGTAGTGATAACTTTGCTTGAGCATGTTTGCTAAAGCACCGTGATTAATGCATGTAATTGTTTAGTTGGTTGTGTTCTCTTGTGTTATATGATCTTTTCTTTTCGGTCATCTTTACCTATCAAACTCATCACACACACTGTATTTCAATTCTTGTGTAGAGTATAAATAAAGTTTTGTTATTTATATGTGTTTCTTGTTGTGGTTGGGCATTTTTAGTCACTTTCTTTTATTTTTCCATTATTTTGATAATAGTAGGACTCAAACCTCGCAAAGTTTCACACTCAAACTGTCAAAAGTTTATTTAACAAGAACAAAAGATGAAAACAATAGGTATGATTGTGTCACGTAGAGAAACTAAGTTTCCTGGAAGTTTCATCTGGTAAATCTCTGCATATGTGTTGTTATTATTTTTAAAACCTTAATTATTTTGTTTATGCAAGTTGAGGATGAACATAGCTTGATTGCTTATGATGGATTTTCCATTTCCTACAATGTTAGTGCACCCCATATCAATACTGATTTATTTGGTTTCCAAGTATTTTTGCCAACCAAGGGTGCGATGGACGTAGCCAAGGAAAGGAGAGAGGAGGAGGACAAGGGAGAGAGGGTGGCAGCCGTATGGGTAGAGGAGGAGGGTGAACCAAATGATGAGGGACTCCATTAGGAACCACACCAATGATACTGGGATGGGGGCCCGTACCCCAACAGAAGTGCTTGTCGTAGTGGGTGGCCAGGAACTAGAGGGAGAGGACAGTGAAGGGACACATCATGTTGAGGCAGAGACGTGGAGTACATGCTGCAATTTCTTGTGCTAATAAGGAGCCAATAAAGGAAAGTAGGCATATCCAAATATTTGTGGACTGTTATAATCCAATGCTCACCCAAATAAGTTGTCATAAGGACTCTTGTGATGAGGTAGAAATGTAGGAAGTCAATTTATCAAATATACTATTGTATTGAAGGCTTCATGCCAATATTTTAATGGGAGACCAGCACCATGAAGAAGACAACATGCCATCTTGTTAGTATGGTGATGCTTGTGCTCAACTATACAATTTTGTTAGATAGTACGGAGACAAGAGGTCTATTGTTGTATACGATACTGTCACTACTAGAAAACAAGAATTCACAAGGATAGATGTCCACATGAAGTCCTCGTGACATCCTCGCTAATTACCTTCGTGAGGACATTACGAGGACCAAATGACCTCACAGAGGTCTCATCGCTAAAGCATAATTGTGAGAAAATTTCCTTGCAATGTGTACATAAATAGTTTTACTAGGACTTAGCAAAGACATAAATTTCTCGCTATTAGTTGGAATCTCCTTGCAATGTACACACAACATTCTCGCAAAATTAAAAAAAAAAAATTAAAAAGGTGAGGTTGTTTCGTGGTTACCATGGCAGGAGAGGCGGTCGTGGGGGTTGTTCCTCTACCTCTGGGAAAAATGTTTGGACTTGATAGGCTCTAGTGGGTTGTGTTTTTGCCTTCAAAACCCAAAACCTATTAAACTCTATAAAGAGAATCAAGATAACTTTTGGAATGTAATAATGGAGAGTTTGGAATGTAATGATGGGGAGTCTTAAGAAGCACAGAATTGAATCGTCAATTCCGTACATTCAATCCCGTGCTTCTTAAAACTCCCCATCATTACATTCCAAACTCTCCATCATTACATTCCAAAAGTTATCTTGATTCTCTTTATAGAGTTTAATAGGTTGTCTATGGTCTCTTTAATTATGGAGGTTTAATTGTATTTTTATGGTATTCTTTTGGATGTTTGATTGGTTTTTTTAGGGTATTCTTATAGAAGTTGGATTGACTTTCTATATTCTGATTATGGAGGTTTGATAGCTTTCTATATATATTCTTGTGATGGAGGTTTAATTGGCTTTCTAGGGTCTGATTATGGAGGTTTAATTGGATTTCTATGGTCTATATCACTTCCTTATCATTTTTTCTATTCCTTACTATATCATGTCTCACCTCTAGTAAGGAGTCCATCAATGACACATTTTCATATTGTAACGCCTGAATAGGTAACATGTTTTTAGGCCAAAATAACAAAAAAAACAATATTAGTCACGAGAAGAAATGCACAATTTAAGATAATTCAACAATCTTTAAATTATAATTAGAAGAGCTTAAGTTCTTGAATTTATTTCTAATATTCTACAAAATTGATTCCTAGAAAATAAATATCAAACTATAGTTCATTCGATGGCTTTCCAATTTCCACATCTTTTAATTTTCAAATTTAACATGCACTCTTACGTGTTAGAAAACCACTATATTGTAAACAATGAGATGCAACTCTATACATAGGTAGTGAGATTAGAATGACACATAATAAAGTTAAGTATGGAATAGGTAATAAAAACAAGGTCTATAATAAGCAAATCATGTAATTACATTCCTCAACAATATTTGATTGCTACGTATAGGTCCTGACACTATTCAACTAATATATGAATTTACTCTACAACTAATGTTTAAAATGTCCTTAAGGATTCGTTACAGTTGAAATTAATGATTAGCATAATTAGAACACAGTAATGAATATTCAATGACGTCGTGGATATTTTTTAAATGCCTATTATTTATTAATAAGTTGGTAAATGTATGAGCAAAGTGGTAATGGATTAATTTGATGTGGTTTCAAGAGATTATAACTTACTTCCATGTTTTGTTATAGAGTATATTGTTTGAATTTATATAGGAGACCAAACATGTTCAACACAATAGATAATTCTAGAGAGGATTTAAAGATAGCAAGATGAAGGTGATCAAAAAATGAAAATTAGAAATATGAAATTAGCTATAGATGTCGAAAGTTTTCAATAAGACAAAATGATAGAGTAGATGAGAGTCAGCAAGGAAATTTTAAAATGATCCAGGTAGAGTTGGTGATGACTTCCATTTCTTTTTACTTCTTATATCATAACTTAAATACTAGATTAAAAAGAGAGAGTAAATTATGTTTTACCACCATGAATTTTCATTATTTCTAATAATGCTACCTTAAACATTTTAATGTATTCTTGGTGTGTCCCTTAGGTTATGCCCTTTTCTTCCTATATTTTTCAACCTAGACTCCAACAACACCATTAATTCACTAATCATTAGCCACCACTATCAAGATAGAAAGTAAAGTTGTAACGACCCCCAAGTCGCTGCCACTAAACCTAGCTACAAATTTCATTTTTAGTCATTTTTTTATCTTTATTATTAGCCAACAATTACACTAATGATGTTGCTAAGACTAAGTACTCTCAAGAGGAAATAAAACTAATAAACAACAAAAATAAACTAAACTAACACTCACATGGATCTCTGATGTGTGGTGGTGTCACTCCTTCTATATGCACTAGCAACCAACAGTTACTACCCTGCACCTGCCAAAACACACAAAACAAAGCACACATGAGTGACCACTCAACGGTCACCCAGCACGCACCCCACCTACAACTCGGCAACCTATGCCGAGGGCAACCAAGCATATGCATCACACCTAGATGCCGCCAAACCCAAAGGGCAATCAACCAATGCCCAACACTCAAACACTGACATCCCTCCCCGATGCCACAACGCCAAACCAGGCAGTCTACCACTACCCGACAGGCCACAAAATCATGAAAATCATGCCTTTAAAACTATTCTTTTCATGTCCTTCGCAAAATCATGTGCGTGCACTTTTAAAACCTTTTATGCATGCCCAAGAAAGCTACTCTCGCCATCTCAAGCCCAAAACCACACCAAAAGCACAACTACAGAGACTCAACTCTGCACCACATGGTCCCCTCTGGACCCAAGCACAACACCAAATTGCAGAGCCTTGGCTCCCAAAACAACGAAGCCACCGCTCCCAATGCACTACGCCTCAACAGGCACCAAAGCCACGGCCTCCTCTAGGCCCAGAGCCTGATTCCCTGAACCAGAACTCCGCACAAATACAAAAACAAGCACAAACAGTGTGTTGAACTGCCCGACGCCAAGCAGACAACACTAGCCACAAGTAGTCTACCGAGGAGCGACCACGGCATTCTGCACTGCCATAGTGATGGCCACCCTATGCAGGAGGGTTCACCGTCCCACGATTCTCCCTCTCTGGAGAACCCTCAAAGAGCCAACCCCTCCTTGGGAAGGCTATATTGTCTCTCAGGATGCTACCAGCTATGGGGCGCACGTCCCACCCATGCTGGCCACCACAGGATACGCCTCCTCACAGTGCCCTCCACACAGTGCTCAGGAAGGAGTCTCATACCTCCACACACGACAACACCCGAGCCTCAGTGCTCACAGCGATAGTAGGAGTGTGATACCTCCCCGTCATACCACGAAACACCTCAACCCATGGACCACAACCCTAGCCTCAAAACGACAATCAAGGAGTATCATACCTCCAAGACCCCACCAATCTTAGCCTTAGGTATCTCAGCCCCCAACGCAAACAGAAAACACTGGAAAACTCTTTCCAAAACCATTTTTTCAAATATGCACATTTCTCTTTCCAAAACTCTCTTTTTGGAAAACCTTTTCAAAACCACTAAATATCCTTTAAAACTCAAGAAATATTGTGCCCAACAGCGGCACGAAAACCAAAGGCTGGGAAACCACAAACAAAGCATATCCTCGACAGTTCTCCTATCTGGCCTAGGCAAAAGCAACTTGGGAGCGTCTGGGTTCACGAGCACCACGCTCAACCCATGACCACAACCCAAGAAAACACCAACAGCAAAACAAACAAAACCAGAACTCCACACTCTGGCACCAAGTGTAAGACACCTACTGGCTCGTGTCCCTCTGGAATACAATCAAATCAGCTCAAACACCTGGAACAGTGCCACCGAATACTCCATTCAATGCATCACACACAAAACCACACATGCCCTAGACCTAGGGATGCCATCATTACCCCTAAAGTCCAATCTGAACAAACTAGGGAAAGAATCTATTATTTCTAAATCATTTCGTCTTTCATTCTACCCACACCCCAAGTGGAATCTTGCTAATTCATTTTGGGCAAATCCTACAATTATTCTAATGGTTATCCTAATCATTTATTCTATTAAAGCATTGGAAAACACCCCAAAAGCCTTGGCCGACCTGCGCATGTGGAGCGCACACCTGGCCTGCGCCCCTAGTACTCTTGTTTGAACACCAACAGAGCCCGGACTAGGGGCCAGAGACGCTGCCGAACCCACGCATGTGGCCCGCACAAACGGCCCGTGCCCCTACTTTTCTATCAAAATTCAAACATCTTGAGATAGGGGACCCAAATTTCACCCGAAGTGGGAGCTCCAACCGGATAGCCCAAACAAACACCAAAAATTTAGAATAAAACATATGGGGTAGACCCTCAAGTCTACTCCAAAACCCAACAAACAAAATTGAAATCCATTCACCACACAACGAGATATAAATTTCCAAGCACAGAGAGGTCAAAAGGGACCCAAATCCAACAACCACCATAAATGGCTATAAATGCCACAATAAATCTCCAAAAATTCCTAAATATATACCAATCATCCACACACATGCAATTCACACTATCATGGCCCTAGACATCAAATTAGAAACTAAAAGGAAGCCTAAAGGGTGCGTACCATTACCAAAGACGCAACAGCGATGAACTGCGAAATGGCAGCATATGGTGGCGGGACGCGGTGCCTCCTCTTGCCACGAGCTTCTCCGGTTCTCCTCCCCCTCCTTGCGATGGCGGCACGGCGACGGCAAGCTCAAAGGCGGCGGCACAACGATGACAATCCTTCCTCTTCCTCAAAACCCAACTCTCCCTCCTTCTCTCTCATCTCTGATCTCCCCCTCTCGTCTCCCTCTCTCTCTCTGATCTCCCTCCCCCTCATCCCCCTCTCCAATCTCTCCCTCTCTCGTCCTCCCCTTTGACGAAGGAGGAGGAGAAGAAGAGTGTAGAAGGAGGAGGAGAGGAAGGCACGAGTGGGCAAGGCAAGTGGGAGGAGAGAGAAAAAGAAAGAAAAGAAGAAAAAGAAAAAGGAGAAAAGAAAGAAAGAAGGAAAGGAGCACAGCATGAGACCCAACCACGTGACTTCCCACATCCGCGTGACTCGTGCCACCTGGGACCGACCACCAAACCTCCACAGCCCAAGGGAAACCCACAAAACTCCTACAAGGGCCAACACAGCAGCCAAATCACACCACATCTGTGACCATGCTGACCCACAAGGGAGAAGGCGGATCACAGCCATGCCTCGACTGGCGGAATGCGCAAGGAAAAGAAAAGAAAGGAGTCGCCACCTAGTCTTTTAATGGAAAGACGAGGAAAACCAAAAACACACAAAAAAGGCAAAAAAAATCGATGC
>JAMKQA010006086.1:0-37942 GCA_024699735.1 Posidonia australis | reverse complement strand
GATGTGTAGGGGTGTGTCCTAATGCTCAGAAGTATCACTCGTATCGTGGGACTAGTATTGATGCAAGAATATTGCATAATAAGATCAAAGATCTAATAATCTCGAGTGATTTTTCATCCTTGCCTTGCTATATGCCAAATGCAATCTAAAATGCATGGAAATAGTTGAAAACAGAGTTGTGCCTTCCTAATACATCAAGGGAGGAAACCAAGAAAAACCCAGAAGCAAATCGAGTATGCTTGCCCTATATGATGTATGCAAAGTATGCTTTAAGTTTTTTAATTGCAAGCTTATTAAACCATGGGGGAAGATTTGCAATTTGTCACTAGTTTGCCTGCTTTATTGATTTTGATTTTTATGTTTTCATTAACCGAAAGGGGAGAGCAAGCATGTCTCTAATCTCCTAGGCATGGCATATACAAGAAGGCAAATAAACATGCAATTTAGCCATGAATTATCATGCAAGAGTATGTGGACATTTTGTGCAATAGTGGTGACATAGCAGAAGTGTAAAAGGAAAGAACAACATTACAAAGGAATGCATGCAAAAAGACACCACTTAAAAGGATAACCAATGCAAGGCATGGAAAAAGCAAGCAAGGAGGAAAGTCGAAGCAAAGGAGAAACCAAAACAAAGTCGGGATCTGGTTATCCCCAGTGGAATCGCCAGTTCCTATAACCATGTCGGCGACAACCTCGGGACATGGCGCTAAGGCCAAATATGCGAGGATCGGCAAAGTCACGGCAAAAATAAAATGAAAATGCAAATACAGGAGTCGCCACCTAGTTTATTAAAATGGAAGATAGGGAAAACCATAAAATAATCATTCAAATTATGCATATAAAAACCAATGGAAGAGGTCTAAAACCAGAAATGGGTAAGGATCCCTGTTATGCATGAGGAAGGTATTAGGCACCCTCGTGCACCTGATAAATCGGTCTTTCTATAGGTTTCTCATTTGCTTATATGGAATGTTGGCTTTTCAGCCTTTACTGTACGCTCGAGGGCGATATGCCATGCCATGCTAAGTGAGTGGTGTTTTATGCTAAAATAAGGGTACATGGAGTGCAGGGTGTGTCCTAATGCTCAGAAATATCGCTCATAAATCGAGTCAAGCATCGATGCAAAGATATTGCATGAATAAGATCAAGGATCTAAGTATTTTGAGCGATTTATCATCCTTGCTTTGCTATATGCCAAATGCAATCTAACATGCATGGAAATGGCTAAAAATAGAGCTGTATCCTCCCGATATATCAAGGAAGAAAACCAGAAACAACCAGAAGCAAATCGAAATAAAAATCATGCTAAAAAGCATTACAAAAGTTGATGTGTGCTACTGATAAACAGGCTGATGTGCCTGCTTGGTGTGCCAGACTGGTGCTCCAGTCTGGTGTGCCACCTATGTGCTCCTGTGTGGGCTAGAAAGATGTGCTAAAGCAAATACAGAAATCCATGCAGTGCAAAGTCTCATATGAATGCATTCCAGAAAATCATGTCATGTAAAATCCTTTGCAAAACTTGAAAAATATGTTCTAAAAGTGAAAGAAATGCAAGTGTAATGACTTGTGAACCTTGTGCTCAAGGGCTGGTAGCCTCATACAAGATCCCACCCTATTTATGCTAAAATGTATGCAAGAAGGTTTAGCCATGTCTCTAG
This sequence comes from Posidonia australis, assembly GCA_024699735.1. Lineage (NCBI taxonomy): Eukaryota > Viridiplantae > Streptophyta > Magnoliopsida > Alismatales > Posidoniaceae > Posidonia > Posidonia australis. Next base: position 36,281 of record JAMKQA010006086.1, on the reverse strand, counting down.
ATCATGGGCTGATGCACAAGGTTCTCCATATTGGAGTAGAGGCAAACAGCCTACCAGATTTTAGCCATGGACTGAACATTCAAAGGGGACAATATCTAGGAAACAATTGTTATTTAGGGCTGAAAACATGTATGCAAAACAATGTGATGTCAGAAAACCAGCAACAAAAGAATCAGACGTAAAATCATCGGAAGACTATGCAAACAGGGATGCAAAAGTGAGTGTTTTGCTCTCTGGCAAGTCTGGTGCACCTGAATGGTGTGCCAGAGTGGTGCTCTGGGTTGGTAAGCCACTTAGGTGCTCCAGATTGGTGCTCCCCAAAAAATCTGGATCAGACTGCAATTTGTTCCAGAATCTGATCTAGAATAGAGATGGGTGATTTTTATTAATGCAGATCAGTTTATGCAGATGATAAAAACTGAAACATAATGTGATGCTAATGAGCAAAACAAACCTATTATTATGTGATTCAGAACTATGACAAATTATAAGTTCATGGTTAAAATGCTTGCATAAGATTCTAAAAGATGAAACAAAGAATGAAGTGAACTTTAACAGCATATGAAAAGGATAAAAAACTTGATTTGTTGCATATCTCTTAACATGCATGTAAATGAATCATGGTTCTTATTACAAAGGAATTGAAAGAAAAGACAACTCCTAGAAGTAACAAGGTGCAGATTTTCATGCTAAAAATAAAGAAACATGCTGGCAAACTAGGTATAGATTTGCATGTAGAACATATTGCAAAGGAAACAAGCAATCTCATCATGGAACTCTCATGTTAACAGCAAAATTCAGATCATAGATAAAGTCTAAAGCATGCTTTATTCAGTGCAAAAGCTAAGATCTTAAAAGAAGAAAGGTGAGGAGCCTACCTTGTCCAAGGTGTTTCTTCTTAGAGAACCCAAGATAATATGATCATTGTTGCTTTGGAAGGGCTGAAGATGCTTTGGAATGCAAGCGAATACTCCAAAAAACGAGAATAAGCTGCTGGAAAGAGTATATGACTTGCTCAAGATGCTTGCTCAGATCAGGATTGCTGAAATCAAGGTTTCTAACCTCTTCTAATGGCTGCCTATAGGGGTCCTTATATAGAATTTCTCAAGGGTAACTCCTAGAGGATACAAGGAGCCTCGTAAACCAAGAGCCTGGGAAGATTCCATGGCATATTCGTTGGTGGAGGTAACAGCCATGGGAGTTGGAAAGCCAGTAGCCAGCAGTCTGCGAAGTGGCTGTGCACCAGCTTGGTGCGCCAGGTAGGTGCGTCAGCCTAGTGCTCCAGCTAGGTGTGCCACTGTAGTGCTCCTGCTCGATGCTCCAAACAGGTGCTCCACATTGGTGCTCTCCCCTACTTGTCTGGATTTCTAATTGGGCTGCGGGCCTGCTATAGGTTTGTGGTTGATTCAGCTAAAGGGATTAGGTTTGCCACATCCAAAGCAACATTTGGAAAGCTTATCTATGAGTCACCTCAAAGTCGGGGTGTCTACACCTCTTCTATGGATTTTTCTGAATCGCGTGTGTTGGCTTTTCGATGTTTATGGGTTCTTGAGGTTTCCTAACAATGTCAAGTTTTTGCCGGTTTTGCTGTTGTTTTTGGGGCGCATGCTGGGTGACATTCCCATCACTCAAGCGTGGTATTCTCTTTTGCCCTGCCTCAGGTGCTTAGAAGGAGATGCATTCTTGTCTAATGCGTTGCTTTAGAGCCACTTTTGCTGCACATTGGTCTCGGTGTTTAGTTTTACTTATTTAATTCTGTTAGAATAGATTTAATTATTTGCCTTAGATGGTATCTGTACTGTTGTGTAACGCATGGGGTTTTACAACTTGTGTATGAATAGACCTAGATTGGATTCCCTTTATTAAATGACCAAAAAACATGTATTAGACAATTATGCATGCCATTCCAGCTCCTTTTCCTGAGTGTCAATTCCTTATCTTTTATTTGCCATGCCATCAACCAACTTGACAAGTTTTTGATGACCCAGAGTTGTGTTAATAGTGGTTGTGCCTTATGAGTTGGGATTGTTGTCTCACTCTTGTTCAATATCATATTGGAGTCTACTGTTTGTATGATTATGTGCTGCACAAAAGTTTCCCCACTAAAATTCAACAATGGCCATCATAAATCTCCATAAAAAAATGGGAACCCAATTGTAAGAAAAAACAAATACATCCAAAACATCCTGATAAAAAATACAGAAATCTTCCCATCCCTGCATTAACCTCCCATTGCACAGTCGAACCAACCCACCTCAAGAGAAAACTGGCAAGCAACACCAAGGCTTTCCACAAAAGCGAGAAGCAAAGAAAAACCCAAAACAAAACGACAAGCACCAGGCCGAGAAACCAGAGAGGTTGAGGAGAGGAAGACGAGTGAGGCAGAGGAGGAGGAGGTAGAGTTCAGAGTTCAGAGGACGCACCGTCGTGGAGGCGCTGCGGAGGTAGTGTAGAAGGTCAGAGCACCATCGAGAAGGCGGTGGAGGACGAGCGATGGACGAGGAGGAGAGGTGGACGACTGAATTTAGGGTAAGAGAGAAAGGGGCAAAATGTCCCACGTCAGGGTATTTTATACCTAAATTAGCGAGGACTTTAACAAGGGCATTTCCTCGCTATCTACTCAGTAAATGAAAAGCAAGGACATTGCGAGAAAAAATCCTCGAAAAAAACTCGCTATATTATTACGAGGTAATTTCCTCGCAAAATCATCGCTATATGTCATCGTTATATTATTACGAGGACACTTCCTCGCTAAGTGCTCACTCTTTGTCATCGCAAAATTTAATTTTTCTTGTAGTACTTTATCGACCGTTTTTCGGTCAATAGCTTTATTAACAGATCATCTGTTAGAATGTATTAAATTACTAACGAAAATTCCATCAATAATTAATTATTATTTTGCAGATTGTTGTTATATCCATTCTTATTGTTTATAAATACTATTAGATTAATTGCAAGTTGTGGAAATATAAATAATTAAAATAAATACTATGTTAATCCATACATCACAAGTATAGAAACAAACCAGAATTAGAATTCATCAAAAAAGTTGAAATAGTTTTATGCATTATGTATATAACATCATGTACATAAGTATACAAATATATAACATTATGTCAAGTACATAAGTATACAACATCATGTATACATTAGAAGAATGTCAAGTACAAAAAGTGGAACCAACATCAATCATATAAACATAAAATGTCAGCTTTAGTGATGAGGTGTAAATGAAGTACTGCTCTCAAATTGTAAGAAACACAAAAGAAAAATCAACTCATTAATTTATCTAAAATCCAATGTGCACTTGAAATGGCCACTCTAGCCAAATCAAGCTCAAAACCATATACATCCACTGAAGCCATATCAAACATGGAACCTCTGCTCCAAAACCACATAAAATTCACATATCAGAAAATCGACACAAATCCGCATCTGAAGAAAACTACAATGCCACTCACAGGTGCAACAACATAGGTCTCAACAAACACTGGCCACAAGTAGTCATTAGGGACAAGAACCTTGTACCCTTTGCACTACCATGGTCAGTCGTAGCTTGCCCATCCTAGCATCCTTACCTCCACGATAGGACCCTCAACACTGCATTGTACTACTTGGCATCACACAACTGACACTGGCCACAAGCAACAACTGGAGACTCCTACTCCCTTCAATTGCATTGCCGTAATGAACGACCTCGTATAGGAGTCTAATCGCTCTGACTGAAATCTCACTATTTTCACAAATCACACACATGGAGTGCATCCTATGGCATCCCTTGGTGCCTGAGCACTTGGGGACTCCAACCTTAGACACAACCAACATTTGCAATAAGGGTAATTCAGGTTTCCCATAACCTAGGTCCTGTAATACCACAATCACAATCACTCGGCAACCACATCCTAGGATGTGTCCCCGACCTCTCAAAAGTATTAACATCCTTTGTCGATACAGTCTTTTGGCTACATGGTTCCTACCAATCTCGATATCCATACTAGTTAGGGTATCACGTCTAGTTACACAACGGTTTCATATCCCCTAGGTCCGTTACCACGATACAACTACGTACAGTCAGTACCCTGAGTCTTTAGCACCCAGAGCAAGTGGAGTGACATACCTCTAAGTCCAATTGACACCTCGACCCGCAGACCATAGCTTTGGTCTCGGGAACGACAATCAAGGAGTATCATACTTCAAAGATCCGACTAATGTTTGCCTCAGCCTTTTGGTCTCACCACAAACAGAAAACACTGGAAAATATTTTCCAAATTTTTGCAAATTGATGCTTTTTTTTTCCAAATCCTTTTTGAAACAAATTTCAAAACCATTTTAGAAATCATCTCGAAAACACCACAGAGACATTCTGACAAAATCACCACTAAAATTTACCATAAAACATTATGCCAAACATTGCACGGAAAGTCATGACCTGCAGAAACCACCAATCTAAAACCATGTTTACAAATCCTTTGGGAAAATCTTATCTAAAAATTCACGATTCTTCCCAAAAAATCAATTTAAAAGCCTCTTTTGAAATCACTTACTAAAACTGACTCAAAGTATAACCAAAACCACACCTAGACAAAAGTTAAGGAAAAACACACCATCTAGGCATAACATAATCCCAGAAGAACTACACAGAAACCAAAACAAATGCCTTACAGTTCCATGTAGACCACAGGGCTATACATCATCTAATCCTAGGTTGATTCATAATCCCTCTGGTCCATCTAAACCATTCAAGGGAGAATCTAGTATTCCTAGGTCATATTGTCTTTTGGTCTATCTACAATTCATGTAGGACCTTGCTAGTTTGTTTCAGGAAATCCCTAGGGTCCTTCTAGTGATTATCCTAATCTTTATTATCATCATATATTCATTTACAATATTAATGCATCATTAAATTATATTAAAACACTTAAAGGCACACCCAACATTCACTGGAAATGGCCTGCTCAACCCAACTAGTGCAAGTGGTTTGTGCAAAGAAGTCGCATTAGACCCTCACTCTTGGTGCTCGTGCATGTTGACTGCGCTCACTGGTCATAGCTCTAGTTAAAAACTAGAGCCTCGATGTTGTAGAACCCATTTCAAATCGTCAAACCTGGGAACAGTCGGGGATCCCTACACACTAAACCAAACGACACAAATAATATGCTAACATGAAGATCTCGAGACGATCTACGTTATGAGATAAGTATCACAGAGATCCCTAAGGCGGTTCTCGAGATATCAGAAAACAAGGCTTACGGATACTGTGCACAAGCATAGTGGATCCGCAACCAACCACGACCATTAATATCTCATAAAATCACCCAAAAATTCCTACCAACATCTAGACACTAAAATACACACTATCATGCCCCTACGATCTGATTTGACAAAAAGGGGAAGAGACTATGGGGTGTATACTATATATAAGGGAGAGAGAAGAAAGAAGGGTAAGAAGAGAGGAAAAAGAAAGGAAGGAAAAGGGAAAGAGACCCTCAAGTCCTCCCCATACACACTTGCCTCCTATTCACCGCACTCCCAACCTGAGATGGGAATGAGCCACCCCTTGAAAACTTCTAGCCAAGGAAGGACTCGGCCATGAGTCTGTGGTCATGGGTGCATGCACCTAATCACGGGTTTGACACTTAACAACCCACGTGCCAGTTAAGAGACAACACAACAAGCACCCTCCAGGCCATTGTCACATGCTAGCTGGGTTACGAGCACAAAATTGTTGGAAATGTACAATTATACATTTTATTTTAATGATAACAAAGTGATAATATTGTATATTTGATTACCTTGAAATGTTATTTGAGAAATGCATAGTGTAGAAATCAAGGAAGACAACTTATAATGATTCTCATGAAGATATACTTGAAGAGAAAGCAAGCAACCGACAAGAAGAATCATGGTGATCTTTTAAAGAGCTGAAAGAATCTAGGGAGGAATTATCATGTTATTTGTAAACAATTGATGTCATTTTTCTATCTTTATTGTAATATCTAGGTTATGTAATAATCTCCCAACTTAAGTCAACATCCTTGAAAAATAGGCACACCTGTGAACCATGTAGGAGGATATCAGAAAAACCTTTCATTTTGAGTCAGGAGTGCATTTGGAATACCGAAAAGTTTCGGTATATCGAAATTAGGTGTTCATGGAATTAATTTGAACCTAAGTAGAACTTTAGACAAATCATTTTATGTTCATAATTGATTTTGGTCTCTCGAATTGGGTTGGTATACCAAAATCTTGAAGCAAATGAGGGTTTACAATCAAGATCCCGTTCGATACACCGAAGTATTTCGAAATGCCAAATTGGTCGACCATTGTGGGCAGCTGAAACTTTTTCGGTCAACTGGTGATTTTTGGTATGTCGAATTAGTAGTCGTTTGTATCCGTTAGAGATAAAACTTAAGGTGCTTAACACTTACTTTAACCCAAATGATTCTATAAATAATGGATCCCTAAACACATGTTAAGGACAAGAGTTGATCCTAAGCTTCACTCACATCCTTTCTCAAGTATTCTAGCTCAAAGTGTCCAATTCCCATTTGAGTAGAGTTTCCAAATTTATTCTCTTAGATACCAAAAGAGTTAAATCAGTGAGCTTAATCTTTCACGTACACATTAGCTTGATCTACTAATTGAGATATCAGTGCTTACTTGGAGTTGTAAAGAAAAGTTTTGTAAAATAGGTGCAATCTTCTCCGGTTAAGAGAAGGATCCGCTGGTTGCGGGATTGACGAGGAATTCGTCATCAAGTAAGTTTTTGATTACGTTTAAGGGAACCCTCGAGGGAATCTTGAGGAGTGAACTAAGCATGGGTTGGCCGAACCATTATAAATCACTTGTGTTTTCATTATTTTTCATACTTACTATGAATGTTTAATTAGTTACTCCAAATTCATTTGATATAATTGTGCATGCTATTGAAAATACAAAGTACAATTGAAAAACACTTAGTTTCTTTGTTCACTCCCCTCTAGAGAAGCCTTTCGATCAACAAGGATCAACGGCCACACAGTCAATTACAACTTAAGTGGCTCGTGTTAAAGGAGAAATAGCTACCAGGCTCACAAACAGCCACCACAACTCCAAAACCATCCTCAGGGTCTTTACGAGGGTTCTCATAGTATCGTGGACTCAAGACATCAGGATACGACGTCCAAAACTTGATCGTGACGTCAAACCCATTGAAAATGCAATTCTACCTGGGTTCTGAATACTAAACTCTCTGTGCCACTAAATTGTGCTGGCAAGCTACATTGGTAAGCTACACTGACAATTCGTGCTAGCACCTTGTGCTTGTAATTTTCACTAATAATTCACGCTAAACACATGCGTTTGACCCTGAAATCTAGACTAAATAGCTAGTTAAAATACCACTAAAGATCTAAATCGTTACAGTTTTCAAGTGGACCCATGATGGTAATGATGGACTTACTACAAACCCATGATAATGGATGTAGATTGGATGCAATGGATGATTTTTTGCCTATCTGAAAATTAGAGATGAGCTTGCACATACCAATGGTAATAGGTGTAATGGAAGATTTGTTGCCTATCAAGAAAATGCAAAAGGATTCTTTTACATGCCCAAGAGAAGTAGTGGAAGGCTTCTTCCATTGCTTGATTCAAATTTCAAAAGTGAAAGTCAAATTTAAAATATCTCTAGCAATAAATGTCAATGTTTTCATATATTAAACAAGCCAACATCATGTGCATGAACTCAGTTGGATTTGAGATGGAGGGTTTTCAAGTGGAACCATGATGGGCTCACTATAGACCCATGATAATGGATGTAGATTGGATGCAATGGCTGATTTTCTACCTACCCAAAAATTAGAGATGAGCTTGCATAGACCAATGATAATAGATGTAGTGGAATATTTGTTGCCTATTGAGAAAATGCAAAAGGGTTCTTTTACATGCCCATGAGAAGCAATGGAAGGCTTCTTCCTACTTAGAAAATGTAGATGGATTCTTCTATAAACCCATCTACCAAACAAGAAATGGACTTTGCATGTCCATGACAATGATGCTGGCGGAGTTGTGGATTTAGCAGTTTAGAGATGTCAACAATCGTTCAGGGAGCATATTGGCACAAAATGCGAGCCAATCTAGAGATTATTGGAGTATGTCTAGGATTCATTGTGGTTCTACCTTGAATTGGTCTAGTGAGTTGAGCTCTCATCAAATGAGTACATGGGTTACATGTAATTGGTTGGAGGATCCTAGACTTTTAGGATTCATACTATTTATATTAATATAATACATTTTTTAGGAGATGGCATATGCTTTAATGGTGAGAGGAAAAGTTGAAAGAAAGGTGGAGTTAGAGTAGAGTTTATGGAATGATGCCAAGATATTTATGTAAATCCTATCTAATAGGGTACTTTCTCTCTTGTTTGCATCATGCTGTTTTTCCCTTCGGGTTTCAACATATATGTATTTTTATCCTTCTGTAAGTAATCGATGAAACCTATCCCAACAATTGATTCAAATCATGTCTTCCACACTTTACAATTACTTTGCCGCCCCTTACAAGAATTTCATTAATAGACTTACGAAGTTATTTATTCCTTTGATCTCAAATCCAAACAAAGTTTGCATTTCAGTGTAGACATGGCAAATCAATGAACTCCCACATGTTAAACCACCCTTATAGCAAAGAATTGCTCAAATACCTTTGTTAAGTTTGACAATACTCTCGATATCATATTAATTTATTCTAATAATTACCTTAATACCACCATAGTGCTTGACAACTATCTTCAAATGTCCTTATTAACCGACGTCTTTTCTTATTTCCATTAGAAGACTTAGAGAAATATTATTTTACCCCCTATAATTGTTTACGTCTCTAATAAGATCTCACCTTTACCTACATTTTCTTCTTTAATCTTCTCCTCCTTTTTCCTACAACTACAAATTATTATTTAATGATTAAATATGTTAAAAAAATAAAAAAATTAAGAACACAATTAAATTACTAATTATGCATAAGTAATACTACAATTTAATAATTAATAAAAAATTGATAAAAACATAATTAAAATAATCACCAATAAGTAAAAGTCTGTACCAATTCAAGCATAAATACTAAATTAAGATTGTTCTAGTCCATATTAAATCTAAAAGAAAACGTCTAATTTAGACTAACAATAATATAATAACAAAACTAGTAGTATACCTAAATTAAACATGATAATAAACCAAAAGTATGTCTAATTCAAAACAATTAGCTATTATAATTTCAAAAAAGACTAGTGGTAGAGTATAATGTCAAAAAAGTCTGATGGTAAAATGTAATGCCAGAAAAATAAAGTTTTAAGACAAATATTAGTGGACCTCCTATATTTTCTGACGCAAATTAAGGAATGTTATGTTAATGTATTATTAAACAATAAAACTTGAAAACTTGAAGGTTCATCCTTTTCCCATTTCAGCATGTGGTCCACAACTTTTGGATCCCACTTGAGTTTTTTCTACAATATCCCTAACCTTGTTTGTCACATAGCTCTAAATTCCTTATCACAACCGTGTTGGACAGACTTCTTCAATTGTGAAGGTACAACAACTTTTTTTGATATTTACAAAAAGACCAATGATCTTCGTGGTTATCAATTGGAACACCTAGACCTACAACCCTTCTTTATAACAATAGCTCTCATAATAGTTGCATATAATGTAGGGTTAAAGATTGGATTGGAGAAGGTAATCCGAAGCGTTTTTTGGAGCTCTAGAACTTGCAAATTTTGGTTGGGAAAAAAAATTAAAGCTCTTGAGCCTCTTATTAGAATGTAGGAAGTTTGTATTGCTTGTGATCGATCATATCAAGATATCAGAGTCAAGAGAAATCACAGAACTGATTTTCGTCTAGAACAGTTGCTTAACCATGTCATACCACTTTGTGTAATTGAGTCTAATAAAGAAATATTTTAGAAGATATTAGCTAAATGGATATAGTATCCACCATCTCATTCACCTAAGTTGGTGTTGGTCGACGATCGAGGGCTCCGGCGAGATGGAGTAAATGAAAATCAACGTATGTGTTTTTTGGTTGATGATTTCCAACCTATTTATAGTGGAGCCTGTATACGTCCACCACCCTCCGCCTCCACAACGGCTCCATTCAAATTTACGTTGGCCATTTACGTCGGCAATAATCACCATTAAACCAATGAGGAAACGGTAAACCGTTTTCTCCTCTTCTCTATAACAGTGGTCTTCATTGACCACCAACTCACATTCCCACTTGGTAATGAAGACCACGCACAAATTCTATGCAGAGTGATGTTAACCTTCCACTTCTACTATTCGTGAAGTGTATAATTTCATTTTCCACTCCCACTATTCATGATAATGTTCTTCATTTCCATTATCTATGGAAATGTTCCTTAATCCCATTAAGTTCACAAACTTAATGAAATTTTCCCCTATAATTCCATTTGTCATAGGATCAGTAATCATATCAGATGTGGGTATGTAACTCAATTTTATTTCCCCACTTTTCACAATATCACGAATATAATGATAATGTATATTAATATGTTGTCCTCTTGTTGTATTTGCATCACTATGTACAAGACTTATTGCTGCTTGGTTATCATAATACATCTCTATTAGACCATTTATAAAGTTGAAATTTAAATCATTTATAAATCTCCTGATGCAAACAGTATGTGATGCAGCTGCACTACAGACAACATATTCAACTTCCAATGTGTATTTAGCTACACACCCTTGCTTTTTACTTCCCCAAGATACAGTTGCACCTCCAAAGATGAACACATGTCCCGAAGTGGACTTTCCATCATCTTTGTCACCACCCATGTCTGTATCTGTATAACCAAGCAATTCAAGCTCATCCGCTTGATAAGTCAACTTATGATGCAGAATTCCTTTCACATATTTCATTATTCTTTTTACAGCTTCCCAATGTTTTGTTCTGGGATTACTTTGATACCTACTGACAAAACTTACAGCATATGTCAAGTCTGGTCATGTACACAGCATAGCGTACATCAAAATTCCAACCACTTTGGCATAAGGTGCTCTTAAAGGTTCTTTCCCCTTTCTAGGACATTGGTCCTTACTTAATCTTTTCCCAAAAACATATGGTGTTGGGGCTGAGAAGTACTTCTCCATTCCAAACCTTTTCAGCACTGTACTGTTGTATCTTTCCTGATTTCTACTTAGTATTCCAGATCCCCAATCTCTAAGGATCTGTATTCCAAGAACATAAGATGCTTCTCCCATGTCCTTCATCTGAAACCTTTTGCTAAGTTCTTCCTTTGTGTTTTCAACATGTCAGTATCATTTGCAGCAAGCAAAATATCATCCACACATAAGGATAATATAATAAACTTGCTCCCACTTTTCCTAACATATATACAATAGTCTAACCTGTTCGAAACAAATCCTATTTTGAAAATCACATCATGAAACTTATGATATCATTGTCTAGAAGCTTGTTTCAAACCATATATTGACTTATTTAATTTGCACACTTTGTCTTCATGTCCTTTTACCTGATATTCCTCAGGCTGTGACATGTAAATTTCTTCCTACAAATCACCATTTAGAAATGCAGTCTTTACTTCTATTTAATGTAATTCCAAATCCAAATGTGCAACGATAGCCAATATAATCCTTGCAGATGCAAACTTAGCTACCGGAGAACATGTTTCTTGATAATCAATTCCCAGTTTTTGTGTATAATCTTTAGCAACTAATCGGACCATGTACTTATCAATAGACCCATCAACCTTTAGCTTTTTCCTAAATATCCATTTGCATCTTATGGCCTTTCTGTCACTAGGTAAATCACATAATTCCCATACATTGTTCTTTTCCATTGAATCGATTTCATTATTCATGGCCTCAAGCCATAAATCTTTTTCCTTTGATTCAATAACATCTTTATATTTATGGATTCCATGTGATTTTCCTTTATACCTACTATTAAGCATGAAGACTCACAAGAATACAAATGATAATCATTCATCCAAGTAGGTTGAGTCCTTATTCTTTTGTTGCTAATAGGCTCTACCGGTTCAATTCCATTTTGAGTCTGTTCATTTTGATCTATTATTCCATCATTTCCATTTACAAGCTTATTTTGGGTTTTCCCTTATAGTTTTCATAGGTTCATTCACATTTTCCATATTTTGTTCTCCCTCAATCATGGGGTCATGTTCTGGGATATCATTGAAATAGTTATCTCCCACTACAAATAGTGGTTCTATTTTATTTTCATTTTCTTCCTTTTCTTTTAAATTTTCAAGAAAAGTTGCATCCCTATATTCAATGATTCCCTTTTCTTTATAGAAAAATCTATAACCAAAAGAATTTTCACAATAACCTATAAATGTACACTTCAAGGTTCTAAAATCTAACTTATTCCTTAATTGACCAGGAATAAGTACATGAGCTACAAAACCCCATTTCTTCAAATAATGTAAATTGGGCTTTGACCCAATCCACAACTCATAAGGTGTATTAGGTATAGATTTTGTGGATATTCTATTTAATACATGATTTGCTGCAAGCAAAACCTCTCCCCAAAAACTTTTGGAGAGTCCTGAATGTGACAGCATGCACCTAACAGAATTCATAAGAGTTCTGTTTTTCCTTTCGGCCACATTATTTTGTTGTGGAGTATAAGACATTGTTGTATGCCTCTTGATTCCATGCATTTCACAAAACAGTTCAAATTCCTTAGAATTATATTCCTCACCTCTATCTGACCTTAACACCTTAATATTTCTTCCTAGTTGTTTTTCCACTTCTGACTTGTATTTCTTAAAATAAGTCAAGACTTTACTTTTATGGCTTATTAGATAAATATAAGTATATCTAGAGAAGTCATCTATGAAAGTTACAAAGTATTCCTTGTGATCATATGTTTTAATACTAAGTGGACAACAAACATCAAAATGAATTTAACCCAATAATTCATCTGATCTATGTCCTATTCCAAATGATTTCTTAGTCATTTTTTCAACTAAGCAATGTTGACACTTATCTAATTCCATGTCATTAAAATGAGGTAACAAATTCATTTTTACCATTTGTTTCATTTTATGCACATTAACATGAACAAATCTTCAATGCCATAATTCACATTCCGATAAGAAGCACAAGAAATAACCAGAAGCCACATCAATATTATTTATTTCATTTCCAAATACAACAAGTTTGAACAGATCATGTTTAGGTACAAATTTTCTCATAGCAAAGACTTTTTTGTCTTTTCCTATGGATACACGTTTATTACAAAACTTGACTTCCATGCCTTTCTTTACTAGCATGCCAACTGAAATAAGATCTTGCCTCATACTTGGCGCATAAAGGACGTCTTTTAGTACCATAATGCTGCCCCCCAAATCCAAGCAGTAGGTGCTAACTCCTTCCACATCTAAATAGGCATTGTTACCCATATAGATGTGTTGTTCCCTAGGACTGAATTCTTTGAATGACTCCAATCCTTGTTTGGTTTTGGCAATGTGCCTTGTAGCACTAGAATCCACCCACCACTCATTTGCATTGGGAGTTACAACATTATTACATTCAGTAACACAAATAAAGACTCTTTTATTCTTCTGTTCTGAGGTCTTGTCTTTGTTTCCATCCCTATTAGAACAATTTGCTCTGTAGTGACCAAATTGGCCACATACATGGCAAGAACCTTGTAGTCTTTTTCTTTGATTTGGCTTGAAGTTCTTGTTGCATCCATTCTTTCTCTTATTATTCTTTGGCTTCCATTGCACAACATTTGCTTCTTCTAGATTGGTTTCGTATTTCTTCCTACTAGCTATAATTTCCTGTTCTATAGCCAATCTAGCAGGTAGTTTCGAAAGTTGAATATGGATTGACTTAAGAGATGCGGTTACCATGTCATAGCTATGTGGGAGACTATTTAAGATTATAGCTATTTGTAGTTTTTCCGGTATGGGAGTTCCTGCAATAGTCAAGTCTTTTGCCATAATTATCATGCCATTTATATGTTCCATTACATTTTATTCCTTAAGTATTTTGCAAGAGTTATATCTTTGAAGGAGAAGTTGGGTTGTCATTTCTGTTGTTTTATCATATTACTCCTTCAAAGCATTCCACAATGTGTATAATGTAGTGTATATTTCAAAACATTTTAATAGGCTATCCTCCATAAACATGAACATATGGTTTTTAGCATTTTTATCATCAATTTTCAATTTTTCGTGCTTTTTAATTTCCACTTCAGAAGCGTCATTTGGCAATTCTGGAGGATTAGATTCTATAGCATGTTCAATATTATCATATTCTAGTGCATGTCTAATTTTCCGGTACCACATCTCATAGTTAGCCCCATTCAATTTTTCTATCCTAGCCAACTTAGTTGTGAACAGTTTGCTAGCTATTTCTTAAATCTACAACAAATATAGATGTTCAAAATTTAAAATTGTGCAACCTCACAAAACAACAATAGGTAATAATTCTAGAAAACAAGATTCAAAAACTTAACAAAATTTATGAGATCTAGAATCTAAATGCAAAGAAATGTGCCAGTGCACTAGAAAGGTGTGCCTATAATGTGTGCCTGTATGGTGCGCTTGCTACGTGCACCCGGTAAGTGCGCCACTTATGTGCGCCTAATTTAATTTTAAAAACAAACTTTCTAATTTTAATCACTTATTAATCAAGATTCCAATTAATCAAACATGCAACTATTTTAAAATTTAAATTCGTAACAGCAGATATTAACAATTCTAAAATATTGATTCAACATGCAAAATTTAAATCAACAATATCCTAATCTTAAATTCCTAACAAGATTATCAAAGCATGCAACAATATTTAAGATTTAAATTCCTAATAGCAATATTAATGCAATAAATTTAAAAGTTTGTTTTCTTACAATATCCAAATTTCTAAACAAGAAAATTTATTTCTTGAAAATTATTAAACTTTATAACAAATTTTAGCAAATTCCAGAAATTTATATAATGACTACTTAACTTTTAATAAATTTTATTTCAGAAATCATGCAAAAAATTCCGATTTCCAATTTATAACTTCAAAACTTACAAAGTTTTAAACAAGATTTAAATAATATCAAACATGCAGTTTAAATTCAAAAAATGCTAACCCCCCTTTTTTTAATTAATTAAGCATGCACACAATATTTTTAATCACCCACCCCTTTAAGTTAAATGAAACTTGCCTAACTTGTGAAAACACGCACGAAGCTGAGGGGTGGAGTAGGGGATGGCGCGAGGATAATCGGAGTGCACGCGCGTAGGGTTTGGTGCTGGAGATCGCAGGTGTGGGTGGAGACGACTCTCGTTTCGCGTGGGGGTACACGGCGAGAGGCTGGCAATGCGGGCGGAGGGGCGCATGGTGGTTGCACGCAGGGGGTGCGGCGCGACGGCTTCCTTGCGGGTAGTGCGAGGGAGATCGTGTGTAGGGGCGACAAACGGTGGAGCAGTGGCTCTGATACCACTATTGGTCGACGATTGGGGGCTTCTGTGAGGTGGAGTGAATGAAAATCAAGGTATGTGTTTTCTAGTTGATGGTTTTCCTATGATTTCCATCCTATTTATAGTAAAGCCTGTATGCCTCCACCTCCCTCCGTCTCAACAACGACTCCATTCACATTTACGTCGGCCATTTATGTCGGCAATAATCACTATTAAATCGAAGAGGAAACGATCGACCGTTTCTTCCTCTTCTCTGTAACAGTGGTCTTCATTGACCACCAGCTCACAGTTGGTAGGAATCAGTTGATCTAATCTGTCTTTCGATTTGATTTGTGTCTTAAGTTGACCATTTGCCTCAGGAATCCAAGTCCAAATGGCTCTATCATCAAACTAGAGATGTCTTATGTCTAGCAGTTAAAAACGGAAAAACAGTTAGAAAGACGAAATTAACTTCTTGAACATTTTGCACCAAATAAAACCATAGTCCATTCAAAAGGAAAAGATAGTTAAGCCATATGATAACTTATTATTTGAAACAGATCAACTCAACTTGAGAGAAAAACTCTGTAAGTAAAAATAGAATCGGGATTCGTGCCTTTGACATTCATGCATTCTCGAGTAGAGTTTAGATATATTTGAAATAGATCACTCATATAATGCTTGCTATCTATTGAAGAAGACACAGCGGACAAAGCCATAATATATAGTTAAGCAGACGGTGATCATCATCATCTTCGGAACACCAATCAAACTTATTATTTTGCTGCTCCTCCCTGAGTTCGATCCTTGATGGCATGGTGCACTTATTTCTCTATTTTACTTTAGCTCAGCAACACATACTGTTTTCGACAATAGCAAAATAATGAAACTTCTTCTTCTTCTTTTTTCATTTTAAGATTTTGTTATCGAATCTAATCTTTTTTCTAAGGTGATTTTAAAACATCTACTATATTATGTGTTAAAAATAAAATTTAAACTCTAGATTTTATAGTATCCATAATTTTTTCAAAAATTCGCACGTACAAGTTGCACCTTCTTTTCACTAGACTTGCGTTAAGTCTGGGGGCAACAGAAGTAAGAAAGGACCTCAAATAATTGAGATTCGTCACTTGCGTATTCCAAGGCCAACGTATGTTCGTGCTTAATTAATTTCATATATTCATATATAATATATTACTATTGTGTATAGGCAAATTAATCTCGCATTTGAATTTAGTATTTATTGCTAAACAAACTTTTTGAGGTAAGATAAATTAAGTATTTAATCCAGTACTCCAAATGAAATCCTCAAAGTTTTAACAAATTGCCATTTTTCTAAGAACTTTCATTTAGATTTCTGCTTCAAACGAACTTTTTCCAGAGGTCCACCTTGTAGTGCTCAACTAGAAACAATTAATTCTCAATTACCCATGCGTCCCATATATACCGTCACATGTGTGGAAGACAAATAAAAGGGAACATTGGTTTTTTGTAAACGGTAAACTTTATATTAATGAAAAGTTCATACACCGTAAATTGAGGATTATATTACAATCTAAGTGGATAAAAAAATTCCCACCACAAAAACAAGAATGGTCAACAACAGACGATAACACCCTAGGCTCACACAAGGTGTTCAAACTATATCAAAAATTAGAAATTAAAAAGTTCGATTAATAAAACATTAATCCAGAGAAAGGACTTCATCCTCATTGATCTAATGAGACAGTCGTAGGACATGAGGAGTATGTTCCATAACACGATCACTTTCCAAAGAAGTTATTACACGCATATTGTCATCTTCTCCAAAGTCAAGAGGTGATCGGCGAAGGAGAAACCCTAAGGGAAGAGAGAGGATCATATACTACGTCGGATGAAGAAGATATCCAACTCTCCGGATCACTGGATC
Organism: Posidonia australis; assembly: GCA_024699735.1. NCBI lineage: Eukaryota > Viridiplantae > Streptophyta > Magnoliopsida > Alismatales > Posidoniaceae > Posidonia > Posidonia australis. Next base: position 18,932 of record JAMKQA010006086.1, on the reverse strand, counting down.
TGTCGACCCCGAGAATCAAATGGCCACAATGTTTCTTCTTCGGTGGACCGACGAACCCGAGATGGAGTCGTCGGAACAGAAACAGCATTCGCTAGAGATAAATCACAGCCCAAGACTCCCAAGTATAATCAGGAACCAAAGAAAATTTTCCAGTAGAAAAGAAACTATAATTTTATCTTCCATATCACAATCAGAGTGTTCGGATTCAGGCAAACAAATGTCCTGACCCTAGAATAGCTGATCAGAGAAAAATTTCACCGTAAAGCTCAATATATGCCAACAAATGCCAACAAATTCCAAATCAATATGCAAAAGAAGGGGTAAGAAAATGTTTTAGCTGAGGTTTATACCTTCTAGTAGTTTACCTGACGAGAGAAGACCAACATCGGCAAGAGGCCGATCCCATTTGCAAGTAGGCAAGGGGCCGAACCACTCGACGAGACTGTGCTCTGATGGAGAGGAGGCGGAGGAGAGGAAAGTCCCAGCGAGTAGGTGTAGATTTGCTAGGCATAGATCTCCTAGTAGGCGTAGTCTGGTCAGACTGAGGAGAGAAGGAGGGAGAGGCAGATTTGCGAGAGGCAGATCTGGGAGGTAGATCTGGGAGAGGAAGGAGCCATATTTTGTTCCTTGCTGCTTGGAGGGGAGGCATAGCACGGAGGAAGAGGCAGATCTGGCCCTCTTTCTCCCTTGTCGATCACCTTGCAGATCTGGGAGGTAGATCTGGGAGAGGGAGGAGCCATATTTTGCTCCTTGCTGCTCGGAGGGGAGGCGTAGCACGGAGGAAGAGAGGCAGATCTGGGAGAGGAAGGAGCCATATTCTGTTCCTTGCAGCATAGAGGGGAGGCGTAGCACGGAGGAAGAGAGGCAGATCTACGAGAGGTAGATCTACGAGAGGCAGATCTGGGAGGTAGATCTGGGAGAGGAAGGAGCCATATTCCATTCCTTGCTGCTCTTTCTCCCTTGTCGATCACCTTACAGATCTGGGAGGCAGATTTGGGAGAGGGAGGAGCCATATTCTGTTCCTTGCAGCACGGAGGGGAGGCGTAGCATGGAGGAAGAGAGGCAGATCTGCGAGAGGCAAATGTGGGAGGTAGATCTGGGATAGGAAGGAGCCACATGCTGGCACGGAGGAAGAGAGGCAGATCTAGGAGGTAGATCTAGGAGAGGGAGGAGCCATATTCTGTTCCATGCAGCACGGAGGGGAGGCATAGCACAGAGGAACAACTAGTGAAACGTAACCGATGGAATTGATAAAAGGGAACATTGGTCATGTATTACTAGTGGTACTTCAGCCTTCAGTTCTTCTATGCATATAATTACCAAACAGTAGGAACACAACAGTGTCGTCTTATTAACTATTCCGTTATGATGATCATTTTTTCATATGCCAATAATTAATCTAGCGAGTCAAGCTACCCCCTGTCGCATAACTTATGTTAGCCAGCTCATCATCTTTTCTCTGTATAAATATTGTTGTGCACTGTTTACGTGGGTATGTAATATACAGAATGTTCTGGGTGTAGACTCTCACTACCTTCTTTCTTCTTCTTCCTTCTTCTATCATGATATCAGTTCCCTAAACTTGCTTCTAGGTTCCTGCCATGGCCTTGGCACACTCTTCTACTATGTTTAGCCATCCTGCAAACAATCTCTCCCCCACCTCTACCACTGTCCTTCTTCTATAGTTTAACATTACCCATCACTTCCCCCAACCCATGACTCGTACCACATGCCTATTTTGGTGCACTTAGTTTTGCAACGTTCTTGCTCTCCGTGACTTCCTTCATGTCATTGATTCTACTTTCTCCTTTCCATTTCCCACCATAGATGCCTCCCCCAATCCTCAATATTCCACACGGTTGAAAACTAATCAACAGTTGGATTCGTGCCACTGTCTCACAATCTTTCTAGTCCATTCTACTTCCATCCTCTACATCTCTACAGGCATGGTCTCTCTTGGAGAAGCGTTTTGCCCCTATACCTCTATATCTCACCTAAGGACACTCCATGACCAACTTCGTAACCTCAATAAAAAATTCGACCAAACCATTGATGATTATCAACTTAATGTCAAAAATATCTTTGATGCTATGGACATCGTCGAAAGTCCCATCTCTGACACTAATTTGACAGACTTCATTACCAATGGTCTCGACCATGAATACTAGAGTTTTCTCACATCTCTGTACTTCCGCTCTTCTATCACCTTTGATGATTTTTATGAACTTTTGCTCCAAGAATCATCTCTTCATCGGTGGCTCACTCCCTCCACTATTATCACTATTGATACTGCACACACTGCCTCAACTCAATCTACAAATTCCAACTCCAATTCCAACCAACGAGAGGGTCGTGGTCGTGGAAGAGGCGAACGTTTCTATGACAGGGGGCATGGCAGAGGAGGTTGACGTTATAACCAGTACTCTTACAATTTTCAAAACTTTGCTCCTCCTCTGCTTCCTCCTCCTTCTATCAAAACATTAGTTCCTTGTCAGATCTATGACAAAAGGGGTCACACTACCACAACATGTTACGAAAGCCATAACCATGCATATTTGACTCAGCCTTCTGTCGATGCCATGTCCAACCTCAGTCTCAATAGCTCATTTGAGCCATCATGATGTGTCAACTTTGGTGCCTCTCAATACATGACAAACTCCACCTCACACCTGACAAATCCTCAGCCATACTCAGGTCACTATAAGAAATTTGATTATAGGCAACAACAAATTAGCAACAAAATATATTCGTTACAAAATTTATATTTTTCAACAAAAATTCCGTTACTTTCTATTTTCTAGGAACTCCACTAAAACTAATACAAGAGAATACGCTGTCAAATATTGTTTGCAACAGATTTTTTGTTGTTCAGGGATTCCCTCTAAATTCTTTGTGGAAAAATAATTTGACAACTAAAAATTTCGTTTTCAAATTTACATAATTTCGTTGCAAAATATATTTTAATGCCACATCATTACTATAAACTACATCTTAATGCCACATCATTATAATCTAACCAATATATTTTAAAAAAATCCTATAAAATTAAAAATAATATAACAAAATCCCAAATGAAATAAACAATGAATTCCTCCCTACTACGCCCTCTCCACTGCAAAATAACATTACAGAAAGGCAACCAAAATCACATTCTCTACCAAATCCTCCCCCTTCCCCCTCCCCACTACGCTAAAAATCGCTGATCCGCTCTAAAAATCATAGCCAAATCCTTTGTCTATCCTCCCTTGAGCCAAAAATCTATATCTTCCGCCAAACTTCTCTCAAAACCCCACCTACTTCTTCATCGTTGATCCTCCCTAGCCAATCCTCTAGCTACCTCTTCACCATCATCTGCATCCTCCTTCGCCTCGTAGCCACCCATGATCTGCCTCCGCACTCTACAAGTTCGCAGCCCCTGAGGCCATGCACACTCAGTCACTCTGTAGCTCCATGTGGTCGTGCACACTTCTCCACTTCGCTATCGTGCCCTAGCCATGCCGCCCATCCAACGTGCGCCTGTGCTGAGAAGGTATGCAACAAGTGCCTTTTTCGGGCTAGAAGAAATGAACATCAAGGAAGTTGTTAGTTACATAAGCATGATGCATTCTCTCTATTGCTCTAAATGACATCCCTTCAGCTTCTTTTCTTATATCAAAGTGTTTTTCCACGAGTATTCCCAACACCACAATATATGTTTTTGATGGAATTTTGCTTATGTTCTTTTTGTTTTGGGGTGATAAATCTCTGTGCAATGGTCAAGTTGGTAGTAATAGAATCTATGGCAATCTTGATTAGGTGTTTGTTAATAGTTTCTAGAATAATTTTTTTTCCTAATGCTCAATCAGAATATCTTACAAGACCGTTCTGATTATTGTCCTATTATTGTTAAAAACACTATTATGCAGAAAATTGGTCCTACTCCTTTTAAGGATTGTTATTCTATTGTTAAACACACATGGCAAGGCACTGTTAGTTGTTATGCTCTTGATAATCTGAGTATTATGCTTAATCTCTTAAAGAATCAGCTTAAGATGTGGAATAAAAAATGTTTTTGGTAATATTGTTGATAGTGACAAGAATGAAAAATCTCATACTGATGCCCCTGAACTTTGTTTGCAAATGGGCTAGGATGACAATATTTGGCAAGATCTTCAGTTTGCTAAGAACTCTTATATTGTCACTCAAGCTCAAAAGGAAATTTTTGAAAGATAGAAGTCTAAAATTAAATGGCTTAGAGAAGGTGATCACAACAGTACGTTTTTAGTGCTATTGCTAATTTCAAACTCAGCAATGGCTCTATCTCCTCTATGCTTGAAAATCCTGATTATAGTGGTCAAGAAGTTGGCTAAGGTAGGCATTCATTTCTTTAGTGGTTTACTAAGATCTGAAAGTACTACTAATCATGAGATTCTAATTGATGCCATTCTTGAATTGATTTCATAGGAAGATAATAAAATGCTAACTAAAAGATTGTTGGTTTCTCTATTGATCAGGCTGTTCATGATGGTTTTTCCCATAAATTTTTTATTAAATGTTGGAATGTGTTGGAGGAAGATGTGATAAATGCTGTGATGGAATTCTTTGTTGTAAAAAAATTGCCCAAATCTTATAAAGCTACTTTTTTATCTTTAATTCCTAAAAAAATGTAGCATATATATATGTCTTTTAGAGATCTTAGACCTATCAACTTTTTTTCTGTGGCCTATAGGTTTATTGCTAAAATTCTTGTTGTTAGGCTTGGAACTCTTCTTCCTAATATTATCTCATCTGAACAAGGCGCTTTAATTGAAGGCATAATCATTTCTGACAATGTGACTCTAGCTCATGAATTGACTTAAGGTTTAGACATTAAATATTCTGGTGGTAATGTTATTTTGAGTTTGGATATGGAAAAGGTTTTGATAGGATCGAATGGGTTTGTTTAATCAGAGTTCTCTACATGGTATTTGTTTTGTTTGTTCTACATGGTCATGTTTAGGTCCATGGGACTCATGGGTTTTATCTCATGAATTTCAAAGGATTTATCTCACAAAAGTGTATGACTCAAATGCCACTTGTTTCAATGCTTCTAGTGGACATGCCACCTTAAAAAAGGAACACATGAACTACAGAATAATGTTCCTGATTTGTCAATACACCTGAATTTAGACATTTTAGTTCAACTAAGGAATTCAAGTTAAGAAAGAATGAAAATTTAAAAAAGTTAAAAACAAGTTGAAAACATAGGCAAGATAGTGTAGCATTTTCAAAATCACCAAAGATTGCTAGGAATTTCAAATCTAATTGTAACGCTTCGAACTCAAGTACGCTACCTAAATCATAGTATCACAAGTAATTATAAGACTACAATATAAATCTAATAACTGTAACTAACTAAGGCTCACATTCAGGAACAATGTGTGGTTGGTGGCTCCTACTCGGGCACCAGAACTAGACTACAACACTTACACCTGAGACCAAACAAAGGACACGTGAGTGACATCCAAGTCACCTAGTACGCACTCCACACAGAAAACTACGACAAAACACAAGCCTAAACTATTACAAAATGTGGTTTTCGAAATTCATTTTAAAACATCATTTCTTTTTTCTTTTTAAAACGTTTGTAATCTCTATTCAAACCATGCTCTTTCAAAACACATATTTTCTCAATTTATGCATTTTTAAATCTTTGATGAAATCCGAGAAATTCACATTCTCGACCAGATCCAGCTTAAAACATAGGGCCTCGTAGGGCTCAAAGTAAAACCACATACATTGACTGATAATTTCTACTTTTGGCTAGAATTTGGGCCAAAATCATAGGCCAAAACAATAAATCTTATCTCAACTTATATCACACATTTTATTTTCACTTTTCTTATTAGTATTACCTTGATCAGAGATAACCGAGCACACAAGCAGAAGGTGAGGACACCATTTCTCCTACCTCCCTGTACTGCTCTAGCCAATAGGCCTCAATTTTTATTTCATATGCATGGAGATACGTCTTTTTCTAATGTCCCATCGGTGGCCTGAATACTTAGGTTCACATATCCAGGCTTAGCCTACACCATCTCAAACTTGGTGACCATGGTCGTATCTAACAATCGGTTTCATACCAATTACCAACATCAACCTCTCATGATCTCCCACTAGCAACCACGGTCATGTCTGACAATTCATTTTATTGGAGTCTCATACTCCTACTATATTATCGACACTAACTCCTCGTGGCTCCACAACACATTATCATTTCTTTTTCAAAACTCTTGAGTTTTCTTTTAAAACCATTACACATTCTCTTTTCTTTGTAGGGGATCATTCCCATGCAAACACGACCCTCTATTTAGGTCCTAAGCTCGAAATCATAAAAAACCATACATTCATATTCATTATTGGGTATCATGTCCAAAAACCACATTAAACCAAGCATTTGCCAATTTTTGTTCATCTTTGGGGCCTCAAGTCCAAAACCATATTCAATTTTATTCATTTGAATTCCATATTCTTCCATGTCATCCACATGGAGAAAACTTCATTAATACATGCCCATTATCCATTCAAAACCATTTATTTGTCATTTTTCATACACGCTTAATCATATGGCCCAGGGGTCTAGTTCGGCAGACCAAACCAAATCGATATACCGAACTAGGCATCAACACTTAGAACGGTTGACCGAGTTTGGGATTCGGTCGTCTGACAATCCTTGTTTTGGTCGACTAAAACATTTTGGTCTACCAAACTTTCTTGAAATGAAAGACCAGGCATTTTCGGTCTATTGATTTCAGGTCTCTGGTCAAATATTGATAGCAAAACGGCATGCCAAATCCATTTCGGCATGTCGAAATGCCCGTTCCCAGAATTCATCGCCTAAGTCCTAACCATATTTTCACCAGGATTGGGACCTCTGACGGACTCAACAAACATATCACATAAATCATGAATAAAACATGGGATGTAGATCTACAAGTGCACTTCAAAACTCCTCAATCCATTCTCAAATCCATTAAGCATGTTGCTCTAAATAAAATCATGAAGGCATAAAACTCATTTCACAATATTGTAGCATGCATCAATAATTCGACCATAAATTTACAAAATTCACACAACATAGCATGATCTCTACATATTCATGCCATTCTTCACCTTTTTGTTATCTCTACTATTTTTCCATGATTTATCGTGCCTTTTACATTATTTTCATGCATTTAACCTATTTTCCCAAAACGAAGGAAAAGAAGGAAGGGAGGGCTCGCGTACCTCCTTCGATGAGCTCACTCAACTCCAGTAGGCTTTTCCTCCTCACGGCAACGCCTGACCTCCAGTGATGCACCTTAGGGTTCACACTCCCTCTCTCTGTGGATGCAACTCCTCCTGGCCTCTAGCTCGCCACCACCACTTCCTCCTTCTTCATCCTCCCTTTCCATTTTATCTCCCCCACCCCACTATCAGCCACTTGCAATTTGCAACGCACCACCTGGCTGAGGGAACGAGACGTCAGTCCCAGGTGAGGAAGAAAACGAGGGCTTGTGAGGGAGAGAGGAAGGAAAAAGATGAGAAGGACAAAGGAGGAAGGAAAGAAAGAAGAGGGAAAAGACAAGCACACAAACTGAGGCAACTGTGCATCCTTTGACCAGATTCCACATTAGTCCCACAACACAAACAAGTGCATAGGAAGCCAACAAATCCCCACACATTCTAGAAACAACAAATTATCCATTTATTAACTATTTATACAATATTACAAATAATTATATGGTTTACAATTAAAAATGGATAATCAGGTTCAAGTGTCACGCTAATAGTCAATAGGAAGATAACACTTTTCCCATTTTATCAATTAACAAGTGTCTTACAATGTCTAAGTGCCTGAAGACTCATATTCTTACTTATTTAGGAAATTGTTTTGATGAAATTTAGGTCATTGTTTAAGGAAGTGTTACATAGCTTTGCATTTTCTACTTTTACGATCTTATTTTAGCTAAAACCCATTTTGTATGCTATTAGAATGATTTGTTTATTTTTAGAAGTCGTGTCTAATTGGTTAGCAAGGAAAAGTTACAAGAGCACAAAATATCTGCTCCATTAATCAGAGTTCTTTACATGTGTAACCATGTCGTCGAGGATGGCAACAAAATATATATATGTGTGCCAAAGTCGGTAAAGCCACGGCAAAAATGAAATGATGCAAAATGCAAGAATCGCCACCTAGTCTATTAAATGGAAGACGAGGAAAACCATATAACATGAAAATCACGCAAACAATAAAAGAAAAGTATTCATAAACCGAAAATACGGGTAAGGATCCCTATTACGTACGAGGAAGGTGTTAGGCACCCTCGTACGCTCGATAAATCGATCTTCTATTGGTTTCTCTCTTGCTTATGGAATGTCGGCTTTTCAGCCTTTGCTGTATGTCCTAGGGCGATATGCCATGCCATGCTAATGTGTGTGGTGTCTAAAATACGGGTGCATGATGTGTAGGGGTGTGTCCTAATACTCAGAAATATCGCTCGTATGCTGGGTCAAGTGTTGATGCAATAATATTGCACAATAAGATCAAAGATCTAATATCTTGAGCGATTTACCGTCCTTGCCTTGCTATATGCCTAATGTAATCTAAAATGCATGAAAAATAGTTGAAAACATAGCTGTGTCTTCCTAATGCATCAAGGAAGAAAGCTAAAGAAAATTCAGAAGCGAATCAAGTCGAGAAAGTAGGCTAAAACATATAAAAACCTATTGTGTGCTACTGAAAACAGGCCGATGTGCCTGTTTGGTGCGCTAGAATGGTGCGTCAGTTTGGTGCGCCACCTATGTGTGTCTACGTGGGCCAGAAAAATGTACTGAGGGAAAGACAAAAAACTATGCAAAGCCAAAACATCAGAGAACGCATTCTGGAAAGGTATGCAGTATAAAATCATTCTGTAAAACTCAGAAATCATGTCTTTAAAATGAAAGAAATGCAAATGCAATATCTATGGACCTCATGATCAAGGGCCAGTAGCCTCACACAGGGTCCCACCTATCTTGTGCTAAATGAAGGATGCATGATTCAGCCATGCTACTGGATCATGGGCTGATGCACAAGGCTCTCCACGTAGGAGTAAGGTGCAACCAGTCTACCAGATTCTAGTCAAGGGCTGAATAACAAAATGGAGAAAACAATTGGAAAACGATCTGATCAAAACTGAAAACATGCAAATGAAATCTTCAAGTATCGAAGAATCAGTCATAAAAGAATCAAGCTTAAAACCTTCGATAAAGCCATGCAAACAAAGATGCTAATGCGAGTGCTCTGCTCTCTGACCAGTCTGGTGCACCTAGAGTGGTGTGCTGGAACGATGCGCCTGAGTGGTGGGCCCCAGAGAATCTGGATCAAACTGCAATCTCATCCAGAATCCATCCCAGCAAAGAGACAGGGGAATGTATGCTAATGCAGATGGATTCATGCCATTATTAAAAGCTAAAAACACGATGGGGATACATATGATCAAGAGTCATCAAGTAAATCATGCATTTAAGACTAAAATAAAATGATGGGTTCATGTATGAAAACATGCAAAATGCCTTGGAATAAACATGATATGGGTAAATCCAACCAGAACATACATAAATAATATATCAAGCATATCTCTGTGAGCAAAGAACATGTAAGTGCGTGGCAAAAAGCTATGTGCAAGGAATCAGTAAAAGAAGATAACTCATGCAGATTTATGCTAGAAACGAAAGTAGACATGCTCACAAACAGAGGAATAGACTTGCATGGAGATTATCTTGCAAGGAGAACAAACATATTTATCATAAAACCTCACAACAACATGGATAAATCAAACCATATGTAAGATTTCGAGCATGCTTTATCATGTTTCTAAAATAGGATCTAAAGGAGAAAGAAGAGGTGGAAAACCTACCTCTCGAGATGTTCCTTCCTGAAATATCAAAGATAAAGAGATCATTGTTGCTCTGAAAGGACTAAGGATGCTTTGGGACGTAAGGAAGTGCTCCAGAAAACGAATATAAGCTGTTGGAAAGAGGGTATAGCTTGTGCAGGATGCTTGCTCAGAACAGAATTGCTGAACTCAAGGTTTCTAACCCCCTCCAATGGTTACCTATGGGTGTCTTTATATAGGATTTTCACATGGGTAACTCATGGGAATGCAGGGAGCCTCGTAGACAAAAGCCTAGAAGATTTCATGGCATATTCGTTGCTAGAGGTAACAGCCATGGGAGGTGGAAAGCCAGCAGCCCGCAGTCTGTGAAATGATGGGCGCTTGGGATGTGCGTCGGGTATGTGCACCTGGGAGGTGCGCCTACTATGTGTGCTAGGTAAGTGTGCTAGCTAGGTGTGCTAGAGAAGTGTGCTAGGGGGGTGTGCTAGCTAGGTGCTCTAGGGAGGTGTGCTAGCTAAGTGCTCTCCCCTACTGGTCTGGTTTTCTAATTGGGTTGCAGGCTTATTATGGGCTTAGGGTTGGTTCAAGGGTCAGCCACATCCAAAGCAACAACTGGAGCCTTATCAATGAGTCACCTCAAAATCGGGGTGTCTACAACATGGTATTTGGATGCATATGGTTTTTTGGTGATCTGAATGAAGTAAAGTTATGAAGCTAATCTTGTACATTTTTTTAAATTTTTTTATTAGATGGCTACTATAACGGACAAGAGTTGGATGAATATTGGAAATAGGTTTGATCCTACCTATAAAGATGGAGTACGATGGTTTATTGAGTTTGCTTTAATACACTTGGACAATCTTTCTCCAAATGATATTTTGTGTCGGTGTAAGGATTGCTACAATAGGTATCTTCTTTCTATTGACAAGGTGTATGAGTAACTAATTGTTAGAGTATTTATGCTAGATTATACCACTTGGCTTGAGCATGGTGAGTTACCTAGTAGGTATCCAATTACTAACATCTCTCTTGAAGATGAAAGAAATCATGACATGGAAGGTTTGCTTCGTGATGTATTTCAAATGGATGACATAACAAATAATATGGCTCATGAGGAATCGATGACCGAAGATGCTCAAAAATTTTATGGATTACTGTGAGATGCTGAGCAACCTTTATACAAGGGTTGTGAAAAATTTACAAAGCTTTTCTTCCTAGTGACCTTGTTCCATATAAAATGTTTATATGGATGGAGCAACAAGTCTTTCAGTGCATTGCTTCAAACTCTCAGATTGGCATTTCCAAAGGGGGAGGAAAGTGTGCCAAAGTCCTTCGACGACCGAAAAAAATTATTCGATACCTTGGCCTTGATTATAATAAGATCGATGCATGTCTGAATGATTGTATGTTGTATTGGAAGGGTACTATTGATAAAGAGAAGTGTGATAGGTGTGGTTTCTCAAGACGGCTAGACCAAGAACGAGAAGTTGTTTAGGTTAAGATGTCGAAGAAGATCATAGCAAAGATTTTAAGGCACTTCCCACTAAGTCCTAGGTTGCAAAGGTTGTTCATGACTAGTGATGTTGCTAAGGAAATGAAGTGGCACCATGAGGAGAGGGTTAAAGATGGGTTACTACATCATCCAGCTGACTCTGAAGCATGGAAGTCATTCGATGCCAAACATCCACATTTTTCAAGTGAAGCACGCAATGTAAGGTTGAGTCTTGCAAACAATGGATTCAACCCATTTGGTACAATGAGTATTGCTCATAGTACGAGGCCCATTACTCTCATGCCATACAACCTGCCACCTTGGTTTTGTATGAAGTAGTCATATTTCATTATGTCATTGCTCATACCAGGTCCAAAAGCATCGGAGAATAACATTGATGTTTACTTGTAGCCATTGATTAAAGAGCTAAAACAATTATGGAATAGTGGTGTAGTAAATTATGGTGCTTCAACTAAGCAAAGTTTTACTATGTGTGCTTCTCTAATGTGGACTATAAATGATTTTCCAGCTTATAGCAATCTCTCATGTTGAAGTACAAACAACAAATATGTATGTCCATGTTGTCACAAAGACACACAATCTTGCTACTTGAAGCATAGTAGGAAAGAGTGCTTTATGGGTCATCGAAGGTTCCTAGATTTTAATCATTGTTATCATTGTGATGAAAAGCAATTTGACAATACACCAGAATGGAATGGGGCACCTAAGCCGCTTTCTAGGAAAGATACGTTAGAGCAGTTGGATGGTTACCACATTTGGCAATAAATTTGTTATATATGTTGATGAATCAGGTGTAAGCTGCAAGAGAAAGATTGCTGATGTTATTGATCCAAAATTACCATATGAATGGGAAAAAATTAGCATTTTCTTTGATTTGCCTTATTGGAAAGATAACATATTGAGGCACAATCTTGATGTCATGCACATTGAAAAAAATGTGTGTGATAACATTCTAGGAACATTATTGAATATTGAAGACAAGTCAAAGGATAACTTATTGACATGCATCGATTTGAAGGATTTAGGCATCCAAAATGAACTTTATCCACAAGTATGTGACAATGACAAGATGTTTTTACTTCCTGCACTATGCTCAATGACTTCAACAGAAAAAGAATTGTTTTGCACTGTTCTTCATTCATTGAAGGTTCCTGATGGCTATTCCGTAAATATATCAAGGCATGTTCATGTTTAGGAGAAGAAGATAATAGGTCTGAAGTTTCATGATTGCCATGTTTTAATGCAACAACTCCTTCCTATTGCCCTACGTAAATCCTTGGATTCGAGTGTTTGTGCAGTATTGATTCAATAGTGTGCCTTTTTTAATCAATTATGTTCAAAGGTGATAGATACTAAAGGGTTTGAGCGATTGGAACGTTTGATAGCAACTATTATGTGCCAATTGGAAATGATCTTTCCACCATCAATTTTCATAGTAATGATGCATTGGCCCATCTATCTTGTAACAGAAGATAAACTTGCAGGTCCAATTTAATATCGTTGGATGTGTCCGATTGAGAGATATCTTCACACTTTAAAGTGTTATGTGCGTAATCAAAGCCGACCAGAAGGTTCGATAGCAAAGGGTTATCTAGTAGATGAGTGCCTAACTTTTTGTTCAGGTTTCTTGCATGATGTTGAGACTTTGTTCAATCATGAACCACGGAATAGAGACGGCACCTCAATTGGTGGGTGTAACAATCAAGTTTTAGAAATGGTGTTTTGGCCAGATAATTACGGTGAAATTCAAGTATGTTGGGCATTAAGGGCCCTAGTGCCCAATGTGGGACACGTTTTTAGGAGTGTCTGACGCCTAGATTGTGTGTTTCTGGCTTTTTAGTGTGATGTGGTTCGGGTGTTGTGTAGGCCCTCATGGGAGTTTTGAGAGTTTGTCCTGTGCTCTGGTGGCAGATCTCGATTTACACGAGTCACGTGAACATGGAAGGTAGTGTGGTCTGGTTTCATCCTTGCAGTTTCCTTTCTTTCCTTCCCATCTTTCTCTTTCCTTCCCTTCTTTCTCTTTCCTTCCCTTCTTTCACCTTCTTCCCCCAAGCCCTACCCTTTCCTCTTCTTCTTCTTCTTCTTTTTCTATGTGTGGGAGAGGGAGAGAAAAGAGAGAGGGGAGACGAGAGGGAGAGAGGGCTGCGAGAGAGAGGGAGATGGCTGGAGAAGGGAGGATGCAGCCTTTGCCGTGCCACCGTCATCGCATGGAGGAGAGGAGCAGTTCGTGGTTGAAGGAGGAGCATCGCTGTCTGCCTCGTACCATTACGTCTTCAGTGGAGGTACGCACTCCATTGATTTTATTTTGGTTCCAAATTTGTACCGTAGGTGCATGTTAGTGTGCTGGTAATTGTAGTAATTTTATTAGAATTTATTTTGCATTTGTGGACCATTTATGACCGTATTTATGATTTAGGGTGAATAGTGCTCCCTTTGTGTTTTCTGTTGATTTCTCGAGATCCGCTTGATGGATCTTGGTGTTGCTTGTCTGGTTTGGAAGATATCGTCGAGATCTTCATTTTGATATATTATTTGCATTGATTGGTTTGGTGGTTTGTTGGTTTGGGACTTTGGGTCCCATTTTGGGTGCCCTAGGTTCGTTTGGTTCGATATGCCGAATTATTTTGGCATACCATTTTGGAATTCCAGAATGTCCCCTTGATCCTTGATTTGATGGACCGAGCCATTGTAGGTCTTGGGTGTTGACGTGGCACCCTAGTTCGGTCGACCAGTCACCTTCGACATATTGACTCAAGGGATTTCGGTCGACCGTTCTCTTTTCGAATTGCTGAATCAAGGGTTTTTGGTCGACCAAGTGGTTTTTTGGTCTACTGAATTGGTCCCCAGAGCCCTAGTTTGGTAGACCGTTTTGGTTTGGTTTGACGAACCAGACTTGGACCGCTGTACTTGGTTTTGTTGGGTTGATTAATATATATATATATATTAAAGATAATAAATATAATGGCATAAATGATAAGGATATCCATTAGAATGATTGTAGGATTTGCCTAAAATGAATTAGCATGATTACACCAAGGGTATGGGTAGAATAAATGATGAAGTGATTTAGAAATAATAGATTTATTCCCCAGATGGTTTAGACTAGACTTTAGGGATAATGATAACATCCTTAGGTCTAAGATTTGTGTGGTTTTACGTGTGGTGCGCTGAATGGAGTGTTTAGTAGCACTATTTTAGGTGTTTGAGCCGATCTAGCTATGCTCCTGAGGGACATGAGCCAGTAGGTGTCTTACACTTAGCACTAGAGCGTGGAGTTCTGGTGGTGTTTGCTTTGCTGTGGTGTCTCTTGGGTGAGTTTGACACTCAGAGGATGTTTTTGTTGGTGTTTTCTTGAGTTGTGGTCGTGGATTGAGTGTGGTGCTTGTAAACGTAGACACTCTCAAGGTGTTTTTGCTTGAGCCTGACAAGAAAGCTGTCGAGGTTGTGTTTTGTTTCTGGTTTATCAGTCTTTGGTTTCCATACTGCTGCTGGGCATAGTGTTTCTTGAGCTTTAAAGGATATTTAATGGTTTTTAAAAAGGTTTTCCAAAAAGAGAGTTTTGGAAAGAGAAGTGTGCAAATTTGGAAATGGTTTTGGATAGAGTTTTTCGGTGCATTTTGTTTGTGTTGGGGACCAACAGACTAAGATGAGTGTTCGTCGGGTCTTGGAGGTATGACACTACTTGATTGTCCTTTGCAGGACCAAGGTTGAGGTCCACGGGTTGTGGTGTTTTGTGGCACGATGGGAGGTATGCTTCTCCTACTATCACTGTGAGTACTAAGACTCAAGTGTTGTCAGGTGTGGAGGTATGAGACTCCTTCCTGAGCACCGTGTGGAGGGTGGCGTGAGGAGGCGTATCCTGTGGTGACCAGTGTGGGTGGGACACGTGTCCCGTAGCTGGTAGCGTCCTGAGTGACAAGACTGCCTTCCCAGAGTGGTTGGCTTTGTGAGGGTTCTCCAAGTGGGAGAATTGCAAGACGATGATCGCTCTTGCATAGGGTGACTTCACTGTGGCAGTACAGACGCCGTAGTCACTCATCGGTGGACTACCTGTGGCCAATGTTGTCTGCTTGGTGTCGGACAGTTTGACACACTGTTTGTGCTTGTGTTTTGTGCGGAGTTCTAGTTCAAGAAATCAGGCTCTAGGACTAGAGGAGGCCATGACTTTAGTGCTTGTTGAGGTGTAGTGCTTTAGGACCAATGGCTCTATGGTTTGGGAGCAGAGGCTCCGTGACTTGGTTTTGTGCTTATGTCCAAAGAGGACCATGTTGTACAGAGCAGAGTCACTGTAGTTGTGCTTTGGTGTGGTTTTGGGCTTGTGATGGCGAGAGTAGCCTTCTCAGACATGCATAAAGGTTTTAAAAGTGCACGGATGTGGTTTTGAAAAGGAGAAAGAGAAAAGAATGGTTTTAAAGGCATAGTTTTGTGATTTTGTGACCTACCGGGTGGTGGTAGACAGCCTGGTTTGGTGTTGCGGCATCCGGGAGTGATGCTAGTGCTTGTGTGCTAGGCGTCAGTAGATTGCCCTTTTGGTTTGGCGACATCCAAGTGTGATACCTGTGCTTGGTTGCCCTCGGCATAGAGTGTCGAGTTGTAAATGGGGTGCATGCTGAGTGACCGTTGATTGGTCACTCATGTGTGCTTTGTTTTGTGGGTTTTGGCAGGTGTAGGATAGTAGCTATTGGTTGCTAGTGCATATAAGAGGAGTCATGCAGCTATACATTAGGGATCTAGGTGAGTGTTAGTTTAGTTTTATTTTTGTTGTTTAGTGGTTTTATTTTATTGTTGAGAGTACGTAGGCTTAATTGCATTATTAGTGTAATTGTTAGTTAATAATAAAGATAAAACAAATAATTAAATGGAAATTTATAGTTAGGTTTTGTGGTAGCGACTTGGGGGTCATTGCAATTGGTATCAGAGCTTAGATTCACTTAGGAGCACTAGCCTAAGGATGTTTGGTAGGATGACTCCGTGCAATTGCATATAATGCATTCCTACACCTTGATTTTATTGATTTTCTTTGATTACAGTGTTGAGGGGTGTCTTTGGCTCTAGCTCCAGTTTCGACAAAGCTAGTGATTGTAAGTTCACAAAGAACCTGGGGAGTGACGGTCTACATCCTCATTTGGAGATAGACATCGACTCCGTGTTGGAAAGATTCCTAGTGGTTGGATATGATGTGATCGTCGATTTGGTTGATCTATTTGGGAGGTTGTAGTTTGGAGCAAAGCGTGAAGCGACGTTCGCTCGTGTGGAGCGGTTCTCTTGGTTCCTCAACTCCGTGAAGTGTGGTGTGGTGTTGTCTTCGAGTTTTGCGTGGGTTAAGCACTGTGTTGCCCGTGGGTGTGGTGGTGGTTGTTTTCTAGGCATGACTCAATACTGGTTGGCAAGGTGAGAGACTTTGCAGTGCGTGAGGCTAGACGAGTCATGTTGCCTAGAGGTTGTTCACGTCTGCTCTGGATACTGGTTTGCTTGGTGTGCTACACCTGCAAGGAGGCAGGGCATTTGCTGAGGAGGTGCCTTGTTCTTTTGAGGAGGGGTTAGGCAACCTCTATCTGTTGACCAGAGAGCATGTTTCCCTTTAAGGGGGTTAGCCACCACCTAGTGTTGGGCAGTTTGGTGTTTTGCTGTGGAGGGTAGGGTGCAGTAGTTGTCTGCCTCTAGTGTACCCTCCATGGTTGTTGTTGCTTATTGTTTGTTTGTTGTTGTTGTTTGCCTGTTTATTTGTTTGTTGCTTACTCTTACTGGTGTTTATTGTTGTTGTTGGTAGTTTGTGGTCGTCGTCGGTCGTTTGTCTGGTGTTGTTGGTATCAGTGTGGGAGGATGTTAGCAACTCCATCCTCCTATTGTCGTATCTAGGTAAAGCATGAGTTTTCTCGGATGTGTGGTTGTTGTTGTCATTGTGGTGGGTGCGGAGGATGCTTTGAGTTCATCCTCCTATGGTCTCTCGATGACTCAATGGGTCCCCAAATGTTTGTTGTTGTTTTTAGGTAACTTAATGAGTCCTCAGATAGCTGTTGTGGTCTCTAGGTGACTTGATGGGTCCTTAGATGTTTGTTGTGGTCTTTGGGTGACTTAGTGAGTCCCCAGATGTCTGTGGTGGTTTCTGGGTGACTCGGTGTGTAACATCTATGCCTGGTTTTTCCATTTAATATAAATCATGGAATTTCTTGTAATTATTTGTGTATGGTTTATTAATGGAAAATCCAGTTTGTGTTTGTTGGCTGTGAGCTTCCTCTGTGTTTTGTGCCCCTGGTTTCTCCCCTATGGTGTGTTTTCTTTGGCTAGTGGGTCGGTTCTGCATTGGGACCCGTGTTTGTGGTGGACCCACTTGGGCTTGGGCTTGGACCCGGTCAAGTGCCAACTGGTGTCGTGACTTTTTCCCGTCTTCTCCACGCCCGTGACCAATCTCCCGATCTTGTGAAGCCTAGCGGGGGAGGGCTGCTCGTTCCGTCCCCTCTGTCCAGAGCTACGCGTAGCTGGTGGACGCCGGCGGGATTCCAGGATGGCAGGCATCAGGGGTGTTAAGAGAAGGTGTGCGGCATGGGGGAAGAAGCAGCGAGACCAAAGAGAGGGTGAGAGGGAGTGTGGTGGTTGTGGAGGAGTCGCGCGTCAGAGGAGCTCGCGCGAGTGTGGGGAAGGCTGGTGCCGTGCACCGCCGGTGTTGGAGGGCACGCGAGGCTCGTCGAAGCTAGCCAGGTACGCGTTTCCCTACCATTTCCCCTTCTGTCTTCCTCCATTAGTTGAGGCTTGTTGGGTTTAGAGGGAAAAAACATGGAAATCATGTTAAAAATCATGCAAAAATGAGGAAAATGTTGGGAATGAGAAGAATAATGTGATTATGATGATATCATGTTGATTCGTGGGTGTTTTGTATGATTTTCGTGAGAATTCTTGAAGCATGCTACAGTGATTGTGTTTAGGCTTGATACCTTTGTGATTTTTGTTAGAACAGCATGCTTAATGGATTCTTGTTTTGATTGATGGTTTTGGAGTAGACTTGAAGGTCTACACCCCATGTTTTACTCGTAATTTTTGTGGCATGTTTAGGGGGTCCGATCCTTACTCCCACTTTGGGGAGAAAAGGGTGACGGTGGCCTGGGAAGTTTTCTGCAATAGTAGAAAACGGTATGCCGAATTGGTTTCGGCATAACAAAATGATCCCAGGTGGTACCTTGCGTCGTGGTAGCGGACGACCGGAGAAATTTGGTCGACCGTTTTGGCAGGGACTAATAAATCTGACAGGGATTCGGTATACCGAAATTCTTCGGTATACCGAATCAGGAGATTACGGTATACCAATGTCCCACTTCGGTATGCCGAATCAGGGGATTTTGGCATTCCGAAATGGGATTCGGCATGTCGAATCTGAGCCCTGAACTGAATTGAGAATGCATAGAAAAATGATGATTAAATATGGATAAATACATGATAAATGTATGAAATGCATGGAAATGACTTGTGAGATAATGCATGCAAGCATGTTGTTTTTAATGATGTTTTCCATGAGATATTGAAGCATGGCTTCTGTGTATGAATAT
>JAMKQA010006085.1:0-51546 GCA_024699735.1 Posidonia australis | reverse complement strand
CGAGATTGGTTGTTGTTCTTCAACTTTCCCTAGAAAAGGGTGGCCATGGGTATTTATATCCATGACCCAAATACCACCCTTGCCCTTGTGTACATCAAGTTACAAATGTATATCAAAGCAAATACAAATATGATGGAAGACACATTCATTACACTATCATATGAACCATTCATTGCATTGAATGATTGCCCTTACATTTGCATTATTGTTTGCTTGAATCATGCATCCATGCATTTAGTATTCATGCATTAGAAGTGGAGCGTTGACGGAGCAATGTTCTTCAAGTGTGTTAGAAACCCTTAGAATTTGTGATCCTTCAAAAGCCCAATCAAGTCCCAACTTATCCAATTCATTATTCCAATCCGAGCAAGCTCTCAAACAAGAAGCCACAAACATTTATTAGCTTTTAATTAGCTTTTCCTTTTCGACTGGTGATCAGGTAATTTCCCCACGATCAACTTAGTTTATGCCCCGTTGAAGCATCACTCTACATGGTTGATAGGCCTCAACATCGGTTGCGACACATAACCCTCGACTTGACCCCTCTATGCCTCAGCCTTCATAATTATGGCATCTTTAGCTTCCTTTTTTTCTTTTCGACTAACGATCGGGTAATTTCTCCATGGCCATCTTAGTTTTTGCCCTGTTGAAGTCACTCTACATAGTTGAAAGGTCTCAACATCGGCTACAACACAAAGCCCCAGCTTGACCCTTTCATGCTTGAGTCTTCAATATAACAACATCCTTAGTTTAATCGAACCACTTGGCTGTGCGACCATGTCTTGAAATTGAGTCAGTTCATCCTTTCACCTTTTGGCTGCGCGACCATGTCTCGAAACAAATAGATGTAGACTTTTTTTAATCTGTGGTGGATCGTTTAAGAGTGAGCTTTCTACTTCAAGAAATGCTCAATGGGGATATCGTTCTTACCTTGGAGCTAATATTGTTCTAAGATCAACTCCAAGAAGCAACATCTGTAGATATCCCATTTTCACATTTTCTAGAGTTCAATTAGGATAGGAATCCTTAAGGTGCCCTAGATCACATGGTTAAGGAGCTCTAACCTTCTTCCATATTTTCCCATGGAATTTCTGTGCTTTTCTGGGGTTTTAATGCATCTCTATGGATTAAGATAAAAGATAGGAGGGCAATCTATAAGAGGACTGGATGTTGCCTGTATAAAAGGTGACAAGACTAGTCACCACTTCAATTGGCAACTACTTCTTTAGACACCACAACAATGGGTGACTATAATCTTGGGCATTCTCTCTCATATAATTTGTCATTCAAAGCCTTAATATGACATATGGGATATTTAGAAACATTACCATGATTTTTCCCATAATTATTATAATTTCTATAATTTTTCAACATTTAAATAATATGTGCTTATCATATAAATCATTATAAGTGCTAAATAATTCTAGGAAATTATCAAAATTTAAATGACTTGATAATTAAGATCACTTTATTTCCCAAAAATGAGCTTTCTATGATAAGTTATCTCATTTTAATGTTATAAATTATATTTAATTCATGATAATGCTAAAAAATAAAGATAAAATCCAAAAATCTAGATAATTATGAATCTAAACTAAATTATATTTATTCTTGATTTTAATTGATATTTTCTCATAATTATTGAAGATTTAATTTTCAAATTCAATTTACTTAACATTTTAAGTTTGATTTGGATTTAGAAATATATTTTAAATATCTCTTAATTACGAGAATGATTTCAATGTGTTGATTGTTTTCACACTGCTAATGGATTCGTAATTTGATAATTTGTGAGCTTAATTTTGCAAATTACTCCTTTTTGGTATTTTAGCACCACATTCACACGCGACTAGCTTATGTGGCAAATCTCATGCCAGCTAGCTACTGATTCACCGCTTACGCGGAATCCCAGGTCGATCACCTTGTCGCCTGTTTGAGCGGCGATTGGATAATTTTGTCACCTGTCTCCTAGGCGATAAGTTCTAAAAATGATTTTTGTGCCATATTTTACGAGATTAATCCTAGCCCTTGATCTACATCTCGTCTTTTACGAGATCTTTAGCGCCCGAACTCTACAAATAGAACCCTTAGGCCTTCAACCCAAGGGGAGGTATTTCAAAGACCCTAGGAGCTAGTTCAAATCCTAGAGAGACATAGAGAGAGAGCGTTTTTCTGCCCTTCCTACACATTGAAGCCCCTAGAAGCTCAAATCCACTAGAGATCTAGCCTCCTTCAAAGCTGAAGTGCACCTCTGAAGCTCCGTAAATTAGCCTCCTCTTCCTTCATCCACTCCAAAGTGCATGAGAGTGAAAGGGTGTATTTTCTTATTGCAATTTCATTAGCATAAATCCATTGCATGTTATTAATATAGCTCATGGCATATGCATGTGGGGACAACCCCTAGTCAGTATTTTATTTCATTTATTCATATTATTCACTGTTCATTTTTATTACTCTTATTGCACTTAAACTAATCTAGATCTCTTGTTTTCTTCTTCTTTTTTGGTTTGTTTTGAAGGGAGGAATATTACATAAGCTTGAAGACACCACTATGCAACATCATGCCACTGACCCAATGAACTGAGAACCCATACAACCACAACCACCGCATCTCTCGTAGGCATCTTGTCAACCAGCTTCAACAAAAGATAAGTGGCGATCACAAAGGCCGTTGAAGTGAGTAGACACGTCGACGATCTTTATCAATACCCCTAAAATTTGCACCCATAGGGGGCACTACTACTACTGCCTTTGATGGGAGATGCTGCCTCTGCCCATCCAGTGGTGTGAGTCGGAACACTAAGTCGCTTCTGGTGTCTTTTCTTATGAGGCTTACAAATATTTGTTAGACTTACTGAGTATTGAAGACATAAGTTCATTCTTATTCTCTGCCTAGTTTGTTGTTGCTATTTTTCCCTGTTATATTTTAGAAACTGTTGTAAATTCTTTAATCTCTACTGTCATACCAACATCTGCTCTCCTTCTGTCTTGTGAATGCAGGTGAACCTCCGTCTTTTCGACAGATACAAGGGGTATGATTGGACACCCCTCAACTCTGGTTGAGAGCTGACTCGTCGATAGATCAGGTTTTACTACCACCAGCACTCTTTGTACTACTACCTACTAGGACGTGTCTGCTACCAAATTTCTAATGTGTTTTGCATTCCTATTCCTCCTACTGACATGGGCTAAAAGCCAATTTCCCATGATGCTACTAGCTATTTGAGTGTCGAGGCTACTGTCATCTGAAGTAGGCACATTCTCCAAGTGGTTGCATACAAGGACTATTTGGAGTGGTTTCACCGTGATGGCAAACCATATCTCTTTGACACTGATCAGTGGGAGCGACAGCGTGGCATATGGTTTGGTGCCGAGTGGGCATGGGTAAGTGTCTTGGCTTTTTTAGTACTTCTCTTTAAGGTTCACCACATTTTCTAACTTGGAACTTTTCTGAATAAGGCTTCAAGGATAGTTTTGTAGCCTTTTATCGGGAAATGAGATGCCGAGAGGTAAGTAACCCTTGCTTTGATTAAAGATTGGGCCTTGTAAATTGTACCAAATTTTGTGTTACTGTCTCTCTTTTGCAGGAAGCCCGCTGGTAGGTGATGCTTGAGGTACTTGTTTATTTTTAACAGTAGCTTAATTTTGTTTGTTTACAAAACTATATTAACAGGTTGCCTGTTTTCTTTTGCAGGGCGGTGGGGTTGAGAGGGACCTTAACCTAGACATTAGCAAGGAATACTCCACAGACTTTGATTCTTATGATGTTTCTAAAGAAGAAGACACGACCAACATCGTCGCTAGATTCTCACGAGCTCAGGCTACCTCGGCTAGAATCTCCTGGCGGACAGGGCACAAGTTTCTGAGGACTGGTGCTACTACTACTGCCAGGAGGGGTGCCATCATAGGGTCAGATGAGGAGCATAGCTCTCAGGAGGACTAGCTTAGCTTTCAGAAATATTTTGTTGTAATCATACCTTATATTTTGTAGAAAACAACTGTAAAAATGTGACAAAATTGCGTTTAATTGCCAGAAAAGTATTCTGGTTTGTCAATTATGTGTGCTTATATGTTTGGAATGCTTTGTAGCTTGTCTTGCTGGTTTTTGAAGACCCTTGTACCAACTAGGCGAGCTTTCCAAACAATCTGTACTAAATTTTGAACTATAGGACTTTTCACCGACAATTTTTGTCAGTTACTTTTGCCAGCAATTATTGTCAGTTATTGTCGCCAATAGAATTCGTCTGTTGTTTTTGTTTGGGGATTCCATTTGAAAACTAATGTTTGAAATTTCCACCATAATTAACCGCTTGACCCTTCAAAATCTAGACAGTTGGCAGTGTGTAAATTCATGACTTGCTCATGCTTTCTGTTCTTCACCTACCTTCTCAACCACTAGTTTATCCTTTCACTTATTGCCTCACCTACAAAGATAACGGCAATATTCTTCTTCATCTATTTATATTTAAACATCATGCCTCCATTTCTGCATTCGCATCTGAGAAGGACAAAGCTCTTAAACTTTGTGTTTTCCACCTTTGCGAGAAGAGAATGGTAAGCTTTCATTGTATTCTTCCTCCCATTCTTTGCATTTACAGCTCTTTCTCTCTTGTTATCTCAACCTCTGATGTGTCTTTAGGCATTCCTGACCATAGTCATGCTGGTCAACTATTCAACTATCCTTCGTGGTTCAAACTGACTTCTGATGATCGAGACAAGCTTTGAGTTTAACGAAGATCTACGAAACTTCAAGGAAATGCTAGAGTTGAAGTAAATCGATATCTTTTATGTGTTGCGGCTCGCTTTTGGAAACCGACCTTGCACATCTTTTGTTTTGGACAAGTGGAGCTGACTCCAACACTCGAAGAAGTACGTAAAATATGTTGTTTATCTAAGCTTCTTGGGCCCACCATCTTCATGAGACGAGACAACTACGCCTTTGTTCTATGCCAATTGACCGGTTTGTCCACTGGTGTATGTCGACAATGTTTGATTTGCAAGGATGGACAATCTCCCATGCTCTGGTTAGAATATTTTGATGAGAATGTCGACAAGAGAACAATACTTGGTGATGAGCTTTGGCTTTGAGGTTTCATCGTCCACTTCCTGGGAGAATTGATTTTCAACCATGGGAGGATGACTGTGGGCATCGAAGTAGCCAAAATTTCCCTTACTATTGCAACTCAACAGACCGATCTTGCTCCCGTCATCCTAGGTGAGACATATCGGGCCGTAGACCGATCACTGCGTCGGTGTCGATACTTTTACGGGTGTGGGGCTTTGGTACAAGTATGCATATCTTTCTTGTACACTTCTCTTCTGTACACCGTACAATGCTATATGTGATCTGATCTGCTCCAAGGTTTGGTTGGCTGCATATCTGGGGTTGAAATTCTACGTCCACAACGCTCGACTTTCGAGACATACTACCGTATTGGGCACTCTCAAACCATTCCCTTTGTTAAGGTGGCATACGAGAAGCTAAAAAATTTGATCGAGGACCGAATGACCTGGTGAGTCATCTCATCTATTACAGATTGATTCACTATCTTCTTCAACGATGGTGATATGCAACTAATCATTTTGCCAGGATTCACCGTTGGAGTTGAGTATCACCCAATCCATGTGATATGCCAATTCAGCTTCTACCAGGATTCCTTAATTCAAAGCCCAATGCCAGATCTCTATCAGCTATACCCACTCAGTTTGTCGACCATGACCATGAAACTGTCTCGTTTGTTGTGTGGTTGCATTCACTCTGACCAGATTTCTATCATGGAAGGTGATGGGTACACAACTGAGTATGAGGCAGAGATCAAGAAGACATGGCCTATTTGCGAGATTGCACCTGACCCTCCTCTATTTTCAGATGTGAATAGCTCAAAGAGGGCATGAAACAATGCTAATGTATAGTTCAACTACTCTATTCTTCCTACATGACATTTGCACTAAGTCTGAACAACTTTTGACCATGTAATAATTGTCTTTGGAATTATATTATGATATTGCTCTTTACTTCTATTCAATGCTTGCATGGTGGTTTATGAAAGGATAGCAGCCTCTATGATTACTATAAACTTCTCGATGTTTCAAGTCAACTTGGTCTCTTCTACCAGCTATTGCTACTAGACAGATTTCAAAGAGTGCTGATCATCAACTCAAACCTCTGATTAGATATCAGAGTGAGATGATTGAGTGCCAGTTGAAGCCTGAAAACTCTAGGAAACCCATATTTTCATAAGTAACTCTTTTACTTGCAAGAATGCTTAAAGAAACTTGCATACTTGATTGGCACCCTTTGTGAGCATTCTGTCTGTCCTCATGTCCTCCGAAAAGGCAGCTGACATGCCCTTGGTTTGGCTAGAAAGGCTTTGACCACTTAGAGTAGCTAACATGCCCCTAGTCGAGGTACTGGCTTATTGTGTCTTACCATAGGGCGGCTGACATGCTCTTGGTCAGATTTTGAAGGCTTTGAACACAAAAAGCAGCCGACATGTCCTTGGTCAAAGTATCTGTAGACACCCCGATTTTGAAGTCACTTGGCAGCAGGTTCCTCTAGAAAAATGCTCTGGTTGCGACTACCAAAACCCTAATTTTCAAACCTTAAAACCATATACCCTATGTAGACACCCCAGTTTCGCAAGTCTGCAGGCTGGAATTGTGGTAGCTGAGCTTTTAACCACAAATAAACTCAAACCCTAGTTTAGTCCCAAAGCCATGGAACGCCATTAAGCCCATGAAGGCCCATGAAAGCCCATCAAATCCATCAAGGCCCATTAAGCCCATGAAGGCCCATGAAAGCCTATCAAATCCACCAAGGCCCATTAAGCTAATTAGGCCCATGAAAGCCCATCAAATCAACCAAGGCCCATTAAAGGCACTTAGGCCCATGAAAGCCCATCAAATCCACCAAGGCCCATTGAGCCCACTTAGGCCCATGAAAGCCCATTAAATCCACCAAGGCCCATTAAGTCCATGAAGGCCCATGAAAGCCTATCAAATCCACCGAGGCCCATGAAGCACACCTAAGCTCACCAAGGCCCAAGCAAACACCAAAATCCACCAAAGCTCAAGCAAGCCCACTTAGGCCCATGAACCACCCATTTCTTCAACCCATTTCAACCCATATTTCAACCCATTTCTTCTTCTTCTTCTTCTTCAAAATTAACCAGCCACTCCTTCAGCCATGATCCAACCACGAGTCCATGACCCATTCTTTCTCCATTCTCATCATGTCCAGCCCATCTCACCACGTAGACCAGCAACAACCAAGCTTGAGCCAGTGCCACCGGATGCTTCACCACAAGCCCGAATAGCCGTTGATCACTATCGGCGTGCGGGCAGGCAAGATGGAGGTGCATGGGGGCAGCAAGGTAGTTGCGAGATGTTGGTTTGTTAAGGGTAATCGTTGGTTTGTTACGGGTGGTGGTTGTTTGTTAGAATTCTATTATGGGTTCACCTATATAAGGAGCAGAAACGAAGAAGAAAACAAAGAGAACAGACAGTGAGAGAGGAAGAGATCCCAGAGCTCAGAGTATTCCTCCCATGGTGATCTCGAGCTCCCAAGTTTGCTCCAGTTCCTCACTCAGCCAGCACCGATCATCCAATTCACTGCCAGACTAGGTAAGCCCTCCACCAGCCTTTCTTCACTTCAATTTTAGCTTCCTAGGACTCCCTCTGTCTTCCTTTTTCGATTCCAACAAGTCCAAAGGTTTCCTCTGGTCGGAATCACCCCCTAGGCCTTGCCGGAGTCGTTTTCCGGTGGCCTAGGTGGGAGAGCTGGTCCAGGGCTTGTCCATAGACCTAGTAGCTGATGTCTTCCTCTCCTGGCCTCCCTCTTGCTTCTCCACCCCTCAAAACCCCGTTCCAGTCATTGCGGAGGCCTCCACTAGAAGCTCGCCAGAGTTGCGCCACGCCACCGTCGTCGGGGAAGACGACCGGAGCCTGAGAAGGAATGCGTGCCTCCCACATCTCTGTGCCTCTCCAAGCCTCCAGAAAGCTTCCACGGCACGCCCCAAGCACACTAGGGCCATTAGAGTCAAGCCACAAGCCTTGGATCACTCCCGTAGCCACCCTCATCGGAGAAGATGACGACAACGATGGGTGGAATCCACATTGCACGTTCTTCCTCCTCTTTGGCCCCCTGGAGGAAGGGGAGTCCTCCTCTCAATGTACTGAAGCATCCTAGACCTCTGGATCATGCGTCATAGCCCTCTAGCAACCCCCTTCTTCTTCGGTGTCATCATCGGAGTGCCTCGACGGCGAGAGAGGTGGGAGGCCTACTCCCGCCATTGAACCTTCGATCCAAACCGTTGGATCTCTCCCCCTCCTTCTCTTCTTGTTTCCCATGGGGTATGATCCTAGATCAGGCCATGGGATAGCCTTTGTGCGTTTCTTTGGCGGTCGTCGACGGTGGGGCTCCTTTGCTGGCAGCAGTGGTTCCTTTTTACTCTATTAAAAACAAAAATAATTTTCTTTTAATAAAAGTTCTGTAACTTTTGTTTTGTTGTCTTTAGGTCATTCTGATCTTGCATATAGGTCTTTTTTTTATTACATTTAGGTCCCAACACATTTTTCTTTAAATCGTTTGAATAAAGTTTTAACTCAAAATATTGCATTGTGCCCCTTGAGCTTCCCTAGTAATGTTTCTAGGCTTGAAAATTAGTCAAAAACCCTTAAGTTTCATGAAATCATTCTGAATGCATATTTCTTTGTTCAAATTACATTTAAACCCCTGATCTCCATGAAAATTCCTCTGAATGTGTATTTCTTTGTTAAAATTGCATGGTAAACCTTGAGCATTCAAATATCTGCACAGATGTGGTTTAAATTGCATTTTGACCTGTGAGCTTTTCTGAATTTACTCTGCATGCATACTCCTTTGGTTAATTTGCATTTTAGCTCTTGTACTTTTCTGAAATTATTCTAAATGAATGTTTTGATGGTATAATTGCATTTTAACCCTTAGGAACCCTCAAATTTGACAAAAATGCACGGATTTGCACATTTGATCCCAGATTTCATCAAAATTATATGAAATGTGTTTTTCTATGTATTTTCGGTGATTTCATTCCAGAAATTCAGTTTTCATTTAGAATTTGGGTTTTTTGCACTAAGGCCCTGGAATTTTCATTTTTACACTCTTGCATGTATTTTGTACGTTTTGTTGCACTTTTTCATGCATGTTTTCTCGTGACTTCTTTCTTTCTTCGTGTACTCGTTTCAAGCTTGGTTTTCTCGTCGATTCCCAGATTCTTTCCGATTTTCGCATTTTAGGTTTGATTTAGCTTTCTATCGTGATGGAGTACAGTGAAAGGCTTAACAAATCCTTTATTGTCCCAAAAGGGGATTATTTTCCCCAATTTGATTTTCTCAGATTTCTTAGAATTTCTGCTGATTTGCGAGACACTTTCCGAGATTTTCATGATTTTCCTCATCGCCCATGGGCATACAGTAATGTGGCATTCTCAATGCCAACATTTGTCCCTCAAATTAACTTTTTCCATTTATTTCATTTCTTCTCTTTGATTTGGCATGTTTTCAGTCATCTTTAGCGTGACCACTCAGAATAGGCAAGCACACATCCATTAGACCAAGTGACAAGTAGGAAACCTAGAAAGACCGAGTTTCTCGGGCGCATGGGGTTGCCTAACCCCTTCCCCATGCGTAACTAGAATCCATACCCTTTCTCTGGCCCGCATTCATTTGTGCATTATATCCATTATGCATGGAGCACACATGTTTTCTACATCTTCATTGCTTCTTGGTTTTCTTTTGTGTTTGGTTTTCCTCCTCTTTCCATTAAAAGACTAGGTGGCGACTCCTTTCCTTATCCTTTCTCATCCTTCCTTGGTGTTTCTGAGTCTGGTCTTCTTCTTCGGATTCACCATCTTTGCTGTGACCGTATTGGGACTCCTTGAGTGCTTTCACGCACCCGGTAGAGGAGTGTCGTGCAGGGTTCCACCGGTATGGTCACAGGAACTGGCGACTCTGCTGGGGATAACTAGATTCTAGCTTTTGTTTTGGTTTCCATACTTGTCTTTGGTCTGTTTATTTCATGTTTGCTTGTACATGATTGATTGAACATGCCTTTTTGTGCCTTGTTACACTATTGCTATGCCACCGCACATGCACATGACTTAATTCATTCTTTGTTCGTCCATACTTGCTTTTATTCACCTACATGTGAGCACTACATCAGTACATGCCATGTTCATGCCTTTTGCTTGATGTTTGACTTTTTGGATGCCATGATTGTGTTTTTTTCCTTTTATTTGAATTTGCCATGATTAGGGGAGTAGAGACATGTTTGCCTCCCTATCTGGTTAAAATAAAACACACAAACTAAGATAAACAAATAATAAGGCATAACTACAGAGAAATGCTCACAAATCCCAATGGTTTAATAAAACACAAGTAATAGACATAAAAGCATATCGCATGATTGATCACATAAGGCATGCATCTTCTCCACTGGGTCCAACCACAGTTTGGGAAGGACAATCCTAGCAGCCCGTTCTATAGCTTTGGTATTGGGCGTGTTGCTAGTTTGTCCCCCATTGTCTAGGGTCGTGTCGGCGCTTGTAGAGGGTGCAGCTCCGTGCTACTGCAGGAGACGAGGCCACCAACACACCACCCGTTCACTGCCTGCACTCTGGCAAGGATTTTGAACGGGAACCTTACTTTCTTGACCAGAGTCAAAACCCAAACCAATGAGTGCGTCCCTTATGGTCCGCTCCATGTGGGACATGCATGGTGAGAGAGAGCATATTAGTAGCATTCATGTGCATGTGTGCCATTCATGCCACCCTAACAAACAATTGCATAGCTAACTTACTTCTTTTGTTGTCTTGTCTTCACTTCTTCATTGACACATTAGGTTCTTTTCCTTTGTCAGGTGTAGAGTTCTGTGTGCGAGTTCCTAGGTCTGAGCCTGGGAGTTCCTTTCTGTGACCTCTATCTTGAGGCATTATTCTCGACTGTCTTCTCTCAAGCTATTCGTCACTTCCGACGATAGCTCCTCATAGGCTTCATCCTCTCGCTAGCAATCGTAGCTCCATCCATACCCGTTTGCGGACTGTTATGGCCTAGCTAGCGTTCGAGACCTTTGCACCAAGTGCTCTGGAGGAGATTCCTATTTCTGCCCCTCCTCCCTCTTTTACTTTGTCATCAGTCATTCCATCTTCACTCCATGATAGCCATTTTCAGGCACCTGGAGTTTCTGGTCCGCCTGTTTCGAGACACTGGTAGACCCTTAGTGGTCTGGAGCCCATGGCTAAGGCAATTACCATAAGTACCACTAGGGCGTCTGATCTGATGATGCCTTGTCCTTCAATTGACCCCCTTTCACTTGACACTCAGCTGGCTTCGATTGCCACAGTAGTAGGAATTCGACCTACAACATCTTTGAACTTCCAACCCCCTACGACATCCCTGCCACTTGCTCTTCCAGCCCTCGGTACTGCTACCGATGGTTCTATCACCGTACAATCTCAGCAACTTCTAGCCCTTGCGTAGAAATTGCAAAAACATGGCCTTCTCTTTGGATCCCACTCAGACTGTGCCTGTCTGTCCTGTTCCCGAGGATCCTACTTCGCCTACTTAGGCACTTCACGTTGCACCAGTCTCACCATCACTACAGCTGTCGCCACAGCTTCCCACTATCCCGACGACGGGTGTTACTACTCTACCAATAGCATCACTACCACATCATGCACAGCATATTCCTCCCTCTACTGGTGGTCCAGCTTTTGGGCTGGCAGGAGTACACCGGCCTATGAACCCGACCCTACCAGTTCAGTAGCTGTTGCTTCCCCACACAACAACACACCCTACACAGCATAACATTTCTATCACCTTGCATCAAGTACAAGCTTCAGCATGCACACCACCACAAATAGCACACATACACGGGTACGCTGGTCATCATGCCACGGCACCAGGTGGCGAGATGATAGATCTGGAGAAGCACTCGAGTGCTATAGAGACAGCATACGCGAGACCCACCCCGGTTGCACACTCAATGTCAGCAGCAACTCCTAATGCACTTTCCGCCAGGATGAATGACCTGGAGAAAGCTCTACGACAAGTGTAGGGTGGGGACTGCCAGTCTTTCTCCTTCTAGGACCACTGCTATTTTCCAGAGGCGATACTCCCTCTGAACTTCCATATCCCAGAATTCAAGAAATATAATGGGAAAGGCTACCAAATTTCACACCTTTGGGCGTACTGTGGCGATCTCGCTCAGCTACAGGTTGACGAGAGACTTCTCATTCGCTTCTTCCAGAAAAGTCCTACAGGTCCAGCTCTAAAATGGTTCACATCGCTGGATATGTCTACCAAAATGACATGGAATGATCTGAGCCAAGCTTTTCTGGAGCAGTACTCTTTTAACATCGACATGGTCCCAAAGCGAGAGGACCTGGTCGCCACCAAGAAGAAGCCCCACGGGCCGTTTGGGGAGTACATCGGGCGCTGGCAAGTCCTCGCTTCACAAGTGGCAATAGACCATCTAATGAAGAGTCTATCAAAATAATAATTCGAGGGGCACAGCCAACCACTGGGGCTCTGCTAAGCATCTAGCCCATTACTACCTTTGCATCCCTGATCAAAGCTGGCATCGGTGTTGAAAGCTCACTAAATAGGGGAAGTTTCCCTACGTTAGCAACATTCGTAAAGCAGACTATGGCTTCAGGCGGAACCAGAAACAACAATAGTGGCAACAACAGATCCAACATTGGCTACCATCGGAAGAAATATTCTGCTAGGAAGGCTGTGGCATACGTGGGAGCTCCTGTTATGCCAACCAACGTGGTGAGCTCACCATCTTGGAATCAGGTTGTTCACACCCTTGCACCTAGAGCACCACGCATAGCACAAATCACCACCACTACCGAGCGAGTATACCAGCCCACATTGGCAAGGCAAGGGTGCTACCAGGGATCAAGGCGGCTCCCACGACCCGAGAGAGATTACACTCCTCTGGTCGAGCCACTAAGTGTCATATTTCCGAAGGTAACGTCACTACACTGGCTTCCGAAAATCAGCCCACCACCGAACCCACTTGCGTGGTGGTATAAAGTGGATTTATATTACAGTTACCATGGAGACACGTGGGACTCTAATGACAGCTGCTTGACACTCTGAGGTGCAATTCAGGACTTAATTGACCAGAATGTCATTGCTATTAACACACAGGAGGCAGAGTCCTGGCCCGCTGCACAGATACCTCATTCATTTGCATCCACATCTAGCAACATAGTCAGCTGGCCTTTGCCTGAGCATGCGCTTGGAACCTTGAGATTTTGTTTCCTTTCTTCGGATGAGGTTGAACCTTCTAATCCTTCCTCCTCATCCATGATGTTTTAGAACCATTCTCTTATTAGCTGAGTCAATCCTTCATTGAAGCTTCAAATTCTACCGTCAATATAATCCAATTAACTGCCCGACCAAGGCGTATGGCTACCAGACCTACCATGCAATCCACCCCACCAACAATTAGCCTACTAGCCAAACCAAGGCATGACCTAGCCCACCAAGCACCAATACCTACTTCGCCAGTTTCAGTCCCAGTGGAATTGAGGGTTGATGCTCCTGTGGTCATCAACTTGACACAAGATACTCACTGCATGCCTTATAGTTATACCGCAGAAATGTGTGCTGAGGTAACGTAGTCAGGGAGGGTATACAAGGCCCCGGTCCCAGCAAACAAAACCAATCAGCCTATGACTTCATCCTCCCAAGCAAGAAACCATACTCCCAGTCCAATCCCTTAGAGACAGTCACAAGAGCTAACCCTACTGCCAAAGTTTACCCACCTGTAGCTGACATCATTGCCCAATTAAAAAAGGTCAAAGCAAACATCTCCATCTGGGACTTAATCCATACTTCGATCGAGCATAGAAAGGCATTTCTCTGAGTTTTTCAAGCTGCCCATGTTTCCTCAACCATACAACCATCGGCCTTGGAGAACATGGTAGGGATGATAGCCGCGCCAGAGGTCATTTCTTTCTCTAGTTCCAAGCTTCCTTTGGTAGGGACTAATCATAACCAGTCCCTATTTATCACGGTGCAATACCAAAATTTCTGATTCCTCTCACATTGGTAGATATTGGCACTGGTTTGAACGTTTGCCCCATGTGAACCGCAAGTCAGGTCAGCTTTAAGTTGGAGGACATTACTCCAGTAGTGAAAGGAATGACGGCATTCAACAACACGCACCATGATGCCTTAGGGATCTTGATCATTCTCTCGTTTCGAGGTCGAATTCTATGATGTTGACCTCGAGCTGTCTTTCAATCTTCTACTCGGGCGCCCTTGGCTCCACAAGCATCAGGTTATCCCCTCAACCCTTCACCGTATGATTAAGTTCCGCTGGAACAACGACATTATTGTTGTAATGGTGGAAAACCTTGAAAAGGAGAGGGTTGAGGTAGTCTCTTCAGTGTCGCTCCATACTGTCCATTTTGACTCCAAACCTTCTGATGTGCTCTACCGTATCAACCGTTTTGAACCGGTAAATTTTATTCCGATTCTTGAGCATGCTAGTCATTTGGCTGCTTTTGGCAACCCCTTTTTGATGGTCGAGAATCTATGTCAGAGATGGGGATACGAGAAGG
Organism: Posidonia australis; assembly: GCA_024699735.1. Classification (NCBI taxonomy): domain Eukaryota; kingdom Viridiplantae; phylum Streptophyta; class Magnoliopsida; order Alismatales; family Posidoniaceae; genus Posidonia; species Posidonia australis. The sequence goes on along the minus strand of JAMKQA010006085.1, from coordinate 36,928 downwards.
GAGCACCATTCGGGCGGAATGGCCAAGGAATCATCGAACCAGAAAGCCTTTGTCTACCAGAAGTGGAATAGTTGGACACAAGTTCGGAAATGGCAGAACCAGAAATCATTAGAGGTGCATACAAGAAAACTAGGGTTACAATGACCATTCTAAAGCACCAACAAGGGCAGAGTGCTGAGAAAGTGTGCACCTTTGAGGACACAGATCCGTCATGCCAGCAAGAAGTCCTTCCTAAGCTTATTGCATACAGAGAAGAGGATGATGCAGAGATGGAAGAGGAAAGTCATGGTGCGCCAGAATTCCAGCCTTACGATGATGATCATGAATGCCCGAACTTGCATGTAGAAGAAGAGACAGAGACTGTGAATATTGGCACTAATGAAGATGTCAGGGAAGTGTAGATAAGTGCCAGACTCACAACACAGGCCAGAGCAGAACTTGTTGAGATTCTCAGCGAATATGTGGATATCTTTGCCTAGAGTTATGATGACATGGTTGGGCTCGACGTCGAGGTAGTGGTACATACATTACCACTCAAACCTGATGTCAAGCCAGTCAAACAAGAATTGCGTAGATGGCGACCACAGTGGCTCTTGAAATTGAAGGAGGAAATAATGAAGCAGCACAAAGTTAACTTTCAGAAGGTCGTCCTTTACCCAGAATGGTCAGCAAATGTGGTTCTGGTACCCAAGAAAGATGGTCTGGTCCAAATGTGTATTGATTACAGAGACCTAAACAAAGCTACCCAAAGGATGATTTTCCACTCCCACACATTGATGTATTGGTAGACAACATTACAGGACACAAAATGTTGTCATTCATGGATGAATTTTCAGGATACAATCAAATCTGAATGGCAGAAGAGGATATGGAGAAAACGTCCTTTGTTAACCCATAGGGAGTGTTCTGCTACAGGGTTATACCGTTTGGGCTCAAGAATGCTAGGGCCACATATCAGAGGGCAATGACAGCTTTATTCCACAATCTCATGCACCAAGACATCAAGGTTTACGTGGATGATATGATTGCTAAGTTGAAAGAGCCTGAAGAGCACGTTGCTTGTTTGAGGAAGCTCTTTAATCACTTGAGAAAGTATAAGCTGCGATTGAACCCCAACAAGTGCGTAATTTGTGTGTCATCAGGCAAACTGCTGGAATACATCATTAGCCAAAGGGGAATCGAGGTAGATCCAAGTAAGGCTAAAGCCATCATTGAGATGCCTCCCTCCACGGCAGAGAAAGAAGTCTGAGGGTTGCTGGGGCGGTTGCAGTATATCAACCGATTCATCGCTCAATTTACACCAATTTGCGAGCCAATCTTCATGCTCTTGAGAAAGAACACACAGATTCGCTGGGGCGAGGAGGGTCAAGAAGCATTTGACAAAATCAAGAAACTCTTGGCAAGACCACCAGTCTTAGTTCCTCCGACACCTAGGCATCCTCTGTTGCTCTACTTGTCAGTGACACAGCATTCAATGGGCGTAGTCCTGGGTCAGCATGATGAAATAGGTCGCAAGGAGAGGGCCATTTATTATCTGAGTAAAAAGTTCAATGATTGAGAAGTTAAGTACACCACAATCAAGAAAGTTTCCTTGTCATTCGACTAGGCCACACAGCACTTAAGGCACTATATGATGGCATATCCAGTTCTATTATTGTGCCAACATGATCCTATGAAATACCTATTTCAAAAGCCAGCACTAGTGGGTAGATGTGTCAAGTGGCAAGTGCTTTTGTCAGTTTGACATCACTTTTGTCACTCAGAAGTTGATGAAAGGATAGGCCATGGCAGATCACTTAGCAGACTTACCCGTGCCAGAGTACCAACCCTTGCAGACTCAGTTTCCTGATGAGGACATATTGTTCATTAAGGAAGAAGAGGAGTCGGTAGTCCCTCAAGATAAAGGTCAGTGGTAGCTCTACTTTGATGGTGCAGTTAACAAGAGAGGCATGGGTATCGGTGCAGTGTTGGAAACTCCGCATGGACAGATGATCCCGCTTGTTCGAAAGTAAATCTTTGTGTGCACCAATAATGTGGCAGAGTACGAGGCATGTATTCTTGGCTTGCAAGCGGCATTAGAACATGATGCATGGAGATTACATGTGCATGGGGATGCCATGTTAGTTATCTCTCTAGTTAATGGCAACTGGAGAACCAAAGACCTGAAATTGGTTCCATACCACAACCATCTTTTAAAGTTGATGGCCAAGTTTGAGGAGATATGCTTTTCCTTTATGAATAGGGCCAAGAATGCTTACCCATGTGCACTGGCCACTCTTGCATCCTGGTTGTCCATAACAAAGGATGGCACAGTGAAGGTGTCAGTAACCTGCACAGACCAGCTGGCACGACACACTGCATGAGCAAAGAAGAAGTGGATTCCATAGTAGAGCTCCCCTAGTATCACGACATCAGAGCTTACCTGGAAACTGGGAGTCATCATCCAGATGCATCAGCGGCAGATAGAAAGACCATGGTCCGGCTGGCCTAAAAATATGTGCTTGGAGTAGGTCACTTGTACAAGAGGTCTTACAATCAGATGCTTCTGCACAATCTTGATAGAAAGGAGGCCGATACAGTAATGTTGCAAGTGCATGGCGGGACATGTGGGCCTCACATGAATGGAGTATTATTGGCCAAGAAAATAATGCTACAAGGTTATTTCTGGTCAACCATGGAGACGAATTGTTGCGAGTTTGTGCGAATATGTCGTAATTGTCAAGTCCATGGCAATTTTATTCATGCACCACCACAGCAGCTCCACAGCATGTCATCACCCTGGCCTTTCTCCACATGGGGAATAGACGTCATAGGAGCTATCCACCTAGTAGCTTCCAATGGACATCAGTATATCTTAGTAGCAATTGATTATTTTACAAAATGGGTGGAGGCAGCTTCTTACAAGATAGTGACCGCCTCTGTGACAGAAAGGTTCATCAGAAACAACATCATCACCCAGTATGGGGTCCCGCATTCCATCATTTCTGATAATAGGACAAGCGTCATAGCCAAAAAGGATGAGGATTTCGTGCATGAGATCCATATCAGGCATCGCAAGTCCTCCCCGTACTGTAAACATGCCGGCGATAGCCTCGAAGACTTCGACGTGAAAGGCCAAAATACATGAGGGACGACAAAGTCACGACAAAAACAATAAAAATAAATATGCAAATGCAAGAGTCGCCACCTAGTCTATTAAAATGGAAAATGAGGAAAACCATATAAGAACATGCAAATCATGTAATGGAAAAGTAGGTCATAAACTAGAAAAGGGGTAAGGATCCCTGTTACGCACGAGGAAGGTATTAGCCACCCTAGCACGCCCCTTAAATCGGTCTTCTATAGGTTTCTCATTTGTCTTATGAAATGTCGGCTTTCCAACCTTTACTGTATGCCCAAGGGCGATATGCATGCCATGCTAAGTGTCATATGCTAAATAAGGGTGCATGATGTGTAGGGGTGTGTCCTTATGTTCAGATATCGCTCATAAGTCGGGTCAAGCGTCGATGCAAAGATATTGCATGAATAAGATCAAGGATCTAGGTATTTTGAGCGATTTATCATTTGTACTTTGCTATATGCCAAATGCAATCTAACATGCATGTAAATGGCTAAAAATAGAGCTATGCCTTCTTGACATATCAAGGAAGAAAACTAGAAAACTGCAGAAGGAAATTAAAGCAAGAAATCATGCCAAAAACAATAAAAACTTGTTGTGCCACTGAAAACAGGCTACTACGCTTGTTAGGTGTGCTAGACTGGTGCGTCAGTCTGGTACGCCACCTATGTGCTCCTGTGTGGGCCAGAAAGATGTGCCAAAGAAAATACAGAAATCCATGCAGTGCAAGGTCACGTATGAATGCATTCCAGTAAATCATGCCATGTAAAATCCTTCACAAAACTTGGAAAACATGCCTTAAAAGAGAAAGAAATGTAAGTGCAATGACTTGTTGACCTTGTGCTGAAGGGCTGGTAGCCTCACACAAGACCACACCCTATGCATGCTAAATGAAAGAAGTAGGATTCAACCATATTCCTGGATCATGGGCTGATGCATAAGGCTCTCCACGTAGGAGTAAAGTGCAACCGGCCTACTAGATTCTGACCAAGGACTGAATATCAAAAGGGAGAAAACAGCTAGAAAAAAATCTTGCTTTAAAGTGAAAACATGCATGCAAAACCATGGAATATCAAAGATCGAGCAATAAAAGAATCAAGCTCAAAGTCATTCAGAAAACCATGCAAATAGGTATGCAAAAGAGAATGTTTTGCTCTCTGACCAGTCTAGATGTTAAAAGTTGAAAGCATGATAGGATACATATGATCAAAGCCATCATACTATCATTTGATTAAAAACAAGATGATTTAATGGGTTCATGGCAGAAATGCATACAAAATGCAAAAGAACAAATATGAAACAAGTAAACCCAATAAAACATATGTAAGTGATGATTATATCAAGAATATAATAAGGAAAAGGTAGCTCATGCAGGCAACATAGTGTAGATTTTTATGCTAGAAACAAAGTAAACATGCTTGCAAACAAAAGTGTAGATTTGCATGGAGAGTATCTTACAAGGAGGACAAGTAAATTCATCATAGAAACCTCATGAAAACGCAGAAAAATCAGACCATATGTAGAATTTCTAGCATGCTTTATTTCAATGCAAAAGAACAAGAAGTTAAAGGAAAAGTGGGAAGGGCCTACATTGTCCAAGATGTTCCTTCAAAGAAAGACCCAAGATAATAAGCTCCTTGATGCTTTGGAAGGGCTGAGAATATCTCTGGATGCAAGGAAAAGCTTGAGAGCTCAAGTGAATAGTTGCAGAATTCTCGAGAAGGGTGGCTATAGCTGTGTGTGTCTATCTCTCAAGAGGATCAGCTCTCTCAAATGGTTGCCTATGGGGTCTATATATAGGGATTACTCAAGGGTAACTCCTGGGAAAGCAAGGAGCCTCGCAGACGAAAAGCCTGGTAGATTCCATGGCATATTCGTTGGTGGAGGTAACAGCCATGGGAGGTGGAAAGCCAGCAGCCTGAGAAATGGCTGGGCGCCTGGTATGTGCTCCAGGTTTGTGTGCTAGGTAGATGTGCCAGGTAGGTGTGCTAGCTAGGTGTGCTAGCTAGGTGTGCTAGCTAGGTGCTCTCTCCTACTTGTCTGGATTTCTAATTGGGTTGCGGGCCTGCTATAGGTTGTGATTTGGTTTAATAGGATTCTAGGGTTAACCACATCCAAAGCAACATCTGGAAAGCTCATCTATGAGTCACCTCAAAATCGAGGTGTCTATAGATGCCCCTCCGTGAGCGAGGTCGAGGGACGAAGGGAACCAAGACCGATGCTCAGGGTTGACAAGATACCCCCATTTTGAGGTTACAGAAAGAAGGTGTTTGTTGTAGGCAGTAAGTCACTTGTTCAGCAGATGCACCGAAAATCATGACTTGTTGTCAAATGCAAATGCGAATGCATGCGACTGCTGACCTATATGCTGGGGATGTAATGTCAATGCAAGATGCTAATGCAAAAGCCAATGCTGAAGGCCGATCCAAAGCTGATGCTAACAAAAAACACAAGAATGGGTGCTTGCAAGATGATGCGATGCTGATGCTAATGCTGAAAGAAATATGGCAAAAACAAAGGAATCCTGTGCACTGATTGGGATCAGTGGCAGAAAAAATGATAAGTTGTCGGACTCATCAGCCGCAGTATTATGGTTATCAACCTAAGAGACGGGTTATGACAAGTCAATCAAGTCTTGTCAACCCGACTACTTGACAGCGTGACGGTTGTCAACCAAGTAGTTGGGGATACCAGCCCAAGGAAAAGGGGCATGACAAACATACCATTTGTCAACCAAAACAGGGGCACGAACAAAGAGATTTCGCACCCACGAAAACTTAAAACAGAAGAGAGAAACAAAAGGACCTTGACTGCCGGGTCAGAGGGTCAAACAATTGGATTCTACGCCCATGAAAACCCAGAAGAGAAAGGACAAGGACCTTGACCGCCTGGTCAAAAGGTCAAGCAGCTGGATTTCTTGCCCAGGAAAATCCGAGAAAGAGGCCAGGACCTTGACCATCTAGTCAAACGGTCAAGCCACAAGATTTCCTGCCCAAGGAAATCCAAAAACGGGGCTAAGACCTTGACCATCTGGTCAAAAGGTCAAGCCAGAAGATTTCCTACCGAAGGAAACCTAAGAAAGGGGCTAGGACCTTGACCATCTAGTCAAAATGTCAAGCCACAGGATTTCCTGCCCATGGAAATCCAAGAAAGGGGCTAAAGACCTTGACCATAAAGTCAAAAAGTCAAGCCACAGGATTTCCTACCCAAGGAAATCCGAGAGAAACCAAGAACTTTGACCGTCTAGTCAAAGTCAACTAGCTGGATTCCGCACCCGCGAAAGTCCAGGAGAGGCAAAGGACATTTGACCGTCTGGTCAAAGCCAGCATGCTGGATTTCGCGCCCGCGAAAATCCAAAAGGGGCAAAGGACTTTCACCGACTGGTCAAAGACCAGCAAACTAGATTTCGCGCCCGCGAAAATCCTAAAAGGGGCACATGACCTTGACCGCCATGTCAAGATCAGCAAGCTGGATTTCGCGCCCGTGAAAATCCAAAAAGGCAAATGACGTTGACCGCCAGGTCAAAGTCAACAAGCTGGATTCCGCGCCCACGAAAATCCAAAAGGGGCAAATGATGTTGACCGCCCAGTCAAAGTCAACAAACTGGATTTCACGCCCTCGAAAATCCAAAAGGGCAAATGACATTGACCACCTAGTCAAAGTCAACAAGCTGGATTCCGCGCCTGTGAGAAATCCAAGAGGGGCAAATGACGTTGACCTCCCGGTCAAAGTCAACAAACTGGATTTCGCGTCCGCGAAAAAACCAAGAGGGGCAAATGACATTGACCACCCAGACAAAGTCAACAAGTTGGATTCCGCACCTGCGAAAATCCAAAAGGGAGGTAGAAGGGTCTCCTTGGCTTGGAAGGAGAACCTAAAAAAAACAAAATGATGACCCATGGTTTGTTTCCCAAGAAGGAAAAAAAGGCAAAGACGCCCTGAAGGACAGATCTATGAATATGCTGGCTGCTGATGTTGTGGTGCAGAGACTGTCACTCTTGCTGAGATGCATGTACAATCTCTTCTTTGCTGGAATTTTCAATATTATTTGCTAATGGTGAGGACTTATTTGCAAATGTCCAAAACTTAGGGGCCTTATTGTAAATTGCCCAACCATGACAACCTTCTAATTGTTGTATTGCCGCCGTGCTGTGACATTCAATATTTTGCTGTATATCAACAAATGTCTGCTTCAAACAAAACTTCCCACATCCATTGTGGACTAATCTGCAAATTTGCAAAACTAGAGGGGGTTTTCTGCAAATTACCCCATCTGGTATATCTTGCGGGCCATGTATCTGGTATTGTATACTCTGCTATTGGAGCATAAGCTGTGAGGTGCTAGGGGCTGAAATGCAATTTCCACTGCCATTTTGCATTTTGAACCTTGACTTATTAAATTATTTATAAGTGTGTCCTATTGGATAACTGCCATAACTGCCAAAGAACATTCTCCACTTCTCTTCCTGCTTGTTGGGAGTGCAATAGTGCTTGTGCTGCCTGACTTTTCCCAAGGTTCTGTTTATTTTTTGCTTGATTTCAATCCTCCAAAGCAACACTTATATGCATTTTCTTTTTTTTGATTTTTGCTTCTTCTCAAAACACGTGTCTCTTCTTCTTCCCTTATTTCTTTTCTTCATCTCCCCACACGAAACCCATTTATTTCTTCTCCATTCTCCTCTCCTCCACCCTTTCTCTCGACCCCTCTCACTCATCTCCCCTTCTCTTCACGGTGGTGGCGCGCAGGCGGTGCGCCGACGAGGTGCTCTTGGCTAGTGCAGGGATCCGGCACGTCGGCGAGGTGCGGCGGAAGTGCTTGGCCAACAGTGGCATGGATCAAACCCTCCGAGAATGGCTGGACAGAGGCTCGCCGGTGGAGGTAATCTCGAGTTCCCTTCTTGTGTTTTCACTCTGTGCTAGAGTTTTTTGCTTGCTTCTTTCTTGGATGGCCGGCGGCTCATGGGTTTCGGCGGGCATGGATGATTCCGATGATCTATGGTTGCGAGGTGCTGGGTTTGGTGTGGAGGCGTGGGTTGGTTGGCGGATTTTGATGCGTTGGTCGTGTGGTGGTGGCGGGCTGAAGTTGTGATGCGGGTAGCCGACGGAGCAGGCCGTGAAGAAGAAAATGATAGCCATGGGTTTTGGTGGTAGGCGGGTTAGTGGTTGGTTGTTGGTGGTGCACCGACGGGCTCGGGCTCTAGCAGGCGAAGGTGTTGGTTTCATGGTGTTGATGGATGGCCATGGAGAAGGTGATGGTGGCCGTAAGATGATGGTGGGCTGGAAAAGGGGGTGATGGAAGGCTATTCAAGGCTTGGGTTACAAAGAAATTTGCTGCTATTTATGCCATACGTGCCATGCTGCCATTCATGCCATTTTCTGATTTTAGTTACAAACCTCTCTGAATCAAGTTATCCACTTAAAATTCATTGCTGAATCGTGCTTGATATCTTATCCAGGGCATTTTATTTCTGCAAATTTCAACAAGAAAATATTCCACATGATTTGCACATTCCACGTAATACTAAGTTGTAACTGTATGCCTGTTTAAACTTGCATTTTTGCTGCCATATGCTATAGTACTATATTAAAATGGCATGGCCCTTCTATTTTGTCAATGAATGCAATACCGTGTCTGACTTCGACTTGGGCTCTATTATTCTGCATTCGTCATGCCTGTTGTTGCTATTTAACTCTTGGTTCGGCTTTTATCTTTTTTCACAGGACGACCCAGTTCCCGAGGAGGAGACCCCACAATCCTCGTAGGACACGTTTTCTAGTTCTCGTCCCAGGCGGCGAGGTAGTTCCTCGAGGTCACGAGCCTCTAGTAGCTCGATTCCTACTGTCCCTATTGAGGTAAACCCAAAACTGGAAGAAAATGTGTATACACATGGTGCTTTGTCTGACCAATGCATTTCCAGGAGTTCAGCAATTTTGAGGGGCAGCTACTAAGTGACCATCACATCTGTGAGGGTCCAGATTTTGGGGTAATCTTTTTGCTTTAACTGCTCTCGACTTGGCACTAATTCTGTTCTTGACATTTCAGGAGGGGGACGCCAACCGGATCATGCGATGCCACTAGGGCCCGATGCTTGACCATTTCCATCATCTACCGGATTTTCTGCAGGACTTCCTCCTACACCGCTCTCCATTTGGAGGTTTGCTTCGCATATCCATTATACAAGGCCATTATAATTTCTTCAGGGCTTTGGTGGAAAGGTGGAGGTTTGAGATGCACACTTTCCATTTTCCATTCGAAGAGCTGACCGTCCTGCCTGATCAGTGGGCTTTATTGACAGGTCTTCCCTTCGGTGACGAGCCGATTATAGGTGAGACCACTCACGGTTTGCTCCTAGCTCCTGCGCATTTGGGCCGTGTTCCTCCAAAGCCACCTCAGGGGAAACACATGATCACAGTAGGATGGCTGTGAGAGTGGGACAAATTCTGGCCTAACCCCGAGCTTGACAGCGAGGAGGCAGACTTTGTACTAAGGCATTTCCTACTGGATATTCTTGCCATAATGTTCTATGATTCGTCTGCTTACTGCATTCTTGCTGATTGGATAGCGTATTTAACCAATTTGGAACATCTGGATCATTATGATTGGGCCGGTGCTAGTTATACCTGCCTGATCTGCGGGCTTGACAATGTTGTTAAGCTTAGGCGCCGCTCTTATGTGAGGCTATACCCTCTGCTGACTGTAAGTATTTGCCTTCATTACTTTTTGCAAAACAAAAATCCTTTATGCTTAATATTTGATAAACTGACTTCTATCTGTCATTTCTAGTATTGGATCATGGAGCATATCACCAGAGGACATAGTTTCAGCCACCTTCGGGACGAGCTTTTGCCCCTTCCCCGCCAGTTGGTCGAGCCTGACCATCGGGCTATTGCTGGGGTCTATAGCTACGAGTCCTACTGGTATCACTTGGACCTGGTAGAACTCGAGGATGTAAGTTTCCCTTCCTTTTTATGCTGTATCCTCTAATGCTTGCTTAGATTGCTTATATATTTCTCTTGCTTTATAACAGGTTCATCTGCGCCCGTTCTCCAGATATGATGGCTTTGACTGGGTTCCCCTGAACTCTAGCCGTGTTCTTAGGGACAAGCAAGTGAAGTTCTATTGCATGAAGAAGTCAGCCTATTTCCTTCCGGGGCGCGTGCGGCATCAATTTCTGAACGAGTTCTGCATTCCTGCCCCTCCTCCTCTTGATATGGATCGTCCGACTATGACTCGTTCAGTTGTTAGAAGTTGGCATGTAGAAGCCGTAGCTTCCCAAGATAGACACGTCCTTCGGGAAGTTAACTATACAGACTATCTGGCTTGGTACAGGCGAGTGGGGACGCCGTACATATTTTAGGAGGCAGTGCGGGATAGCCAGCGTAGGATGTGATATGGCTCTGACTAGGCCAAGGTACATGATTACCACTTTTGCTTAATATTGCTGATATGTGAATTATATAAGTCTGACATTTGTCACAATCCACAGGGCTTTGAAGAACAATTTGGCACCTTTTATGCCGTTATCCGTCGGAAGAGGGTAAGACTTGTACTTTCCAAATTATCATTTTCAACTCAATGCATGCGTGACATATTTGTTACTTTGCAGGAACTGCACTGGCATAACATCATCTAGGTATGTCTTTCTGTTTTAGTTACTTTCCCTTATAATTTAGACTGCTAACAAAAAACTTTGATATTGCAACATGATTTCCCAGCTCAAGAAGTGAATGTAGCCAACAACGGGGATTTCACAATGGAGGCATCTGAGGAGGACCTGTCAGACACCGAGGTTACCCAGATGGTTCGTGATTCTGCTCCCCATTCCTAGGCTGCTTCAGCTACTCAGTGGTCGCACTGAATCACCTGACGAGGCACTCGTCTCTTGGCCGAATACTTCCAAAAAGCAGCATCTAACAAGGAAGATTCAGACGAGGAATAGCTTCTCTATATTTGTAGTTCTTTCAAAGATTTGTAACAATAGTGGAATATTGTAACCCGTTAAAATTTTATAAAATTCAAGATTCTGTGATGTGCCCCCTGGGGTTTCGTCTGTGTAAGATTTCCTGTGCAGGTTTAAAATAAATGGCACCGATTTGGCAAGGTCCATATTTCAGGGAAAGTGCTGCTGAAATTTGCAGCCATTCCAAGCGCCACCTAGGTGCGCCCCTTAGATGCGCCTCTACAAATGGCGAGTTTGTTTTCCTTTTTTGCTGAAACCCCTTTCATTTTCCTATATAATCTCGCATTCAGTGAGTTGTGTCGCCGTCTTTTCTGAAAAGAACAGCGTTGGATCCTTGCTTCTAGCTCCTTTCTTGATCTTTTTGGAGCACCGGCTGCATTATACTCTACATTACAATGGTATGCACTTCTGTATATAAGCGTTTCCTATTGTTTTCTATTGATTTCTTGTGCTTTGCTACAGATTTTGCATTTTGTGATTTTATCCTGGCTCTATGGCAACATATTCTGAATATGTCTCTTGACTCTGTATTCACCTTTGGATTATATTCTACTGGAATGCTTTATTTGCTTCATGTTTATGTTATGTTCTGACCCCCTTTTTACTACCATATCTGGCTCAAATCTGTGTTCACAGAGTTATCCCACCATGGTGACACCAAAACATTGCTCTGATGCTCTACGCGGCTAGATTGACGCTTTGACAGCTACTGACCACGAACAATTATGGATCTAGGGCATTTCCTCCTCCCTTTTGAGTATAGCTAAGGTGGAGGTTAACTGGCATCTGTTGTGCGTTGTGGCTCGATTTTGGAAATCGGCCTTGCACGTTTTCCGCTTTGGGCAGGTAGAGATGACTTTGACTTTGGAGGATGTCAGATGGATTTGCGGCTTCTCACCATTCATGCCCCCTCCATTCTTTACTTTCCATGAAAGCTATGTTCATGTTTTGAGCCGACTTATGGGTGTGGCCAGAGATGTCTGTGAGGAGAGACTTATCTGCAGAGACGGATCTACAACCATGGTGCGCATGGACTATTTTGATGAGATCATCGGTGCTCGTTCTTCCTTGGGCATCCTGTGGCTTTATAGCTTTGTGCTGCACTTCCTCGGGGAGCTTATTTTTAGCCATGGTCGGATGACTATGGCAATCAAGGTGGCAGAAATTGCCTGGGCGGTAGTTGTTCGCCAGATTGATTTGGCTCCTGTTCTTCTTGCTGAAACCTATGTTGGTTTGGACCGAGCATTAAAGTGCTCCTGCCATTTCCATGGATGTGGTGCCATGGTTCAGGTAAGCAAACCATTTCCTTAAATACTCTGTTATGCTTTACTTAACTATGATTCCATTTTTGCCAGGTTTGGTTTGCTACCCATATGGGAATGAAGATTCTACACCCTCGGCCTTCTACTTTTGAGGCCTATAGCCGTACTCACCATTCGAGGACACTCCCTGGGGTGCAAGAGCTGTGCAATAGACTGCGGAATCTTGCTGAAGATTCAGTGACATGGTGCATTATATCCTCGGCGTCAAGAACCTTTACTGCCTTCTTCAATACCAGGGATATGCGGCTCGTAATCCTTCCTGGGTTTTTAGGAGGTGTGGAGTATCACCCTGTCTGGGTCCTTTGCCAATTCAACTTCTGCCAGGATTCTATTGAGCAAAGTCCTTGTCCTGACCAGTACAAGAGGTATATAGTTGCCTCAAAAGCAACAACTTCAGAGTTGGCCCGTAAGATGCGTGCTGGCATCAAGTCCTTCGATCTTGCCATTACTGAGGGTTCTGGTTGTACGGTGGAATACGAAGCCGAGATACGGGAGACATGGCCTTTGAGCGAGATCCCACCTAGCAGCACTTGTTTCACAGGGGCTAGCAGTTCAAAGAGGACCAGAGTTGATTAGCAATACATGTATCAGTGATGGACCACAATAAGAATTATTGGCATTTATGACATCTTGCATTGCTTGTATTTGTTCATGTATTTCCTCAACTGCCCTCAAGATTAAATAACCGGCATGCTCTTGGTCTCAGATTCTTCCAATTAAAGAAGCGACTAGCATGCCCCTAGTCGAATGCCTATTTGCCCATACCACGACTAATAGGGTAGCTGACATGCCCCTAGTCGGAATACGGACAAAACGCCTTGCAAAGTAAATGCAAATATGCTTGACTAAAAACTAAATGCTGTGCAAAAAGTGCGAATGCAGAGAGAGGGTTAATTGATATATTGGTGCCCTCAGCACCAAGGAAGCCTGTTTTGCGTGTTGCAAGAGGTGACACTGTCCTCGACTCATGTGACACTAACCTAGGCACTTAGCTTTATTTGTGGCTCTCCTTCAGATTTATGGGCTTCATGCCAAATTCTTGGGACCTTATATCTACTTTTTTAAAGATTCATTTTTCTTTTCTCCCTCATATGCATGCTAAACCTACCCTACTCCTGCTTGGAGGTCAAATAAACTTAGGCTGAGGGGGTGGCTACTATTTCCCTTGTGCTGAAGGGGTGGCTAGTCAATTTTGATCATGTGGGCTTAGTAGGTGCATGCTTTGACTCCTCTCCAAGTTTTATGGTAGGAGTAAGGTTGTTCACATGCCTCTCTCAGTGGAGCTTAGCTTCTGTCTACTACTTTTGTCTTCCTATTTTCTTTTATGCTCCAATGTCAGTGTATTTTTCTTTAATGCTCACACTCTCTCTAGACCTAACATTTTTACTCCCTCTAGAGATATAGGTCCTATGGGGATTTGTTCATTTAGCCCATTTCTCTGAAATCTCTCTCTCTCACACCCTAAACTTCTAGGGTAGTAGCACATGAGGAGGACTTGACATGTCTTATGCAAGCAGGCTTCCGATTTTCCTCATCGGGCAATGATGATGTTATGCAAAAAAAACAAAGGTGCAGAAGATTATTCTTGTTGTGCTAGAATGCAATAAAATATTAGTAGGCGAAAAGATGAAAATGCATGGCTCACGTTGCAAGGCTGAGGATTGACTATGGGTCACCGATAGTACTTCTTTAAGTAGGAGGCATTGGCAGGTTCTGACTGCTCTCTTTGGTCCATGCCATCAAGAATTATTGCACCCCCTGACAGGGCCTCCCTAACCACAAAAGGTTTGCACCAGTTGGGCCTAAATTTTCCCCATGCATCGGGCAAATGAATGGCACATAGAACCAAGTCTCCTGGTTCAAAGCTTCTAGGACGGACTTTCTTTTGTTAAGCTCGAGCCACTCACTTTTGGTAGCATTGGGCATGATGCAGAGCTTGCAATCTGCGCTCATCAATTAGATCTAGTTGAACATTACAGTCCTGTACCCACTCAGCCACTTCTAATTCTGCCTCCTTCAAGATCCTTAACGATTGAATCTTGACTTCAAAGGGAAGAACCACCTCCATGCCATACACCAAAGAGTAAGGTGTTGCTCCTGTTGACGTCTGGATGGAGGTCCTGTAGACCCATAATGCATAAGGTAGCTTCTCATGCCAATTTTTATGAGTCTCAGCTATCTTCTACAAGATTTTCACTAGATTCTTATTAGCCGACTCTACTGCCCCATTCATTTGAGGTCGATAGGGGGACGATCTGTGATGTTTGGTCTTGCAACTCTGGAGGAAATCCTCAACTCTTTTGCTATGAAATTAGTTCCATTGTCGGAAATGATAGCAAATGGGACCCCATATCTGGCGATAATATTATTCTTGATGAATTTTTATGTAATGACTGCTGTGACTGCCTTGTATGATGCCGCCTCAACCCATTTTGTGAAATAATCAATGGCTACCAGGATGTAACGGTGCCCATTGGATGCAGCAGGATGGATGACCCCGTTAACATCAATTCCCCAAGTAGAAAATGGCTAGGGCAATGACATGCTATGTAATTGTTGCGGGGGAGCATGTATAAAATTTCCGTGTATCTGGTAGTTATGGCATCTTCAAACAAATTGGCAACAGTCTGTTTCCATGGTGGACCAGAAATACCCCTGTAGCATAATTTTCTTGGCTAGGAGAATCCCATTCATGTGTGGACCGCAGGTGCCTGCGTGGACTTTCAACATTAGCATATCTGCCTCCTTTTTGTCTACGCACTTGAGAAGCATCTGAGTTTAAGACCTTCTGTATAGTTGCCCTGCCCTGAGCACATATTTGGATGCTAACCGTGTCAAGGTCTTCTTATCTGATGCAGAAATGCCGGGAGGGAAACTGTCAAACTCCAGAAAAGCTTTAATATCATTATACCACGGCAGTTCAACAGATGATGGCGCCTCTTGGATATGCGTACAATGTGTTGGTTGTTCAATGCATGTGACCGAAATGTCTATAGCCCACGCCTTTGGGAGTGCTAACCATGATGCCAGAGTTGCCAAAGCGTCTGCATATGCATTCTTAGCTCGTTTCATGAAGGAAAATTTGACATCAAATTCTTCAGTCAATTTCAACAAATGTTCATGATATAGTACGAACTTCAAGTCTTTTGTCTTCCAGTCACCATTGACCCGCGAAAAAACCAGCATTTCGTTGCCAAACACATGGAATTCCCGGGCACCTTAGTCCCTTGCCACTTGTAAGCCTAAAATGTAGGCCTCATATTTGGCTTCATTATTGGTGCATTCAAATGTCAGCTTCCTTGCAAAGGGAATAAGCTGTCCTTGTGGCGTAGCTAGAACTGCACCGATGCCTCTTCCTCGTTTATTGACTACACCATCAAAGTAAAGACACCATTGACGCTCATTCTGAGGCCCTTCCAGCTCCTTCTCACCAATTGCAAACAATATATCTTCATCTGGGAACTGGGTCTGCAAAGGCTGATACTCTAGCAAAGGTAAGTCGGCCAAATGATCTACCATGGCTTGTCCCTTCATGGATTTTTGTGTGACAAAGGTGATATCATATTGGGATAACATCACCTGCCTTTTAACACATCTGCCCACCAATGCTGGCTTCTAGAACAGATACTTAATTGGGTCATGCTGACATAACAAGAATACCTGATATGCCATCATATAATGCCAGAGACGCTGTGTGGCCCACACCAGGGACAAGCAGACTTTTTCTATTGGGCTGTATTTGACCTCACAGTCATTGAACTTTTTGCTAAGGTAGTAGATAGCTTTCTTTTTGCGCGCAGATTCATCGTGCTGCCCCAGAACTGCGCCCATGGAATACTGTGTTGTGGAGAGATATAGTAGGAGAAGGTGTCCTGGCGTGGGGGAAACTAAAACTGAGGGCTTTACCAGAAGCTGCTTGATTTTATCAAAGGCTGCTTAACATTCATCATTCCAGCAAGTCTGAGCGTTCTTCCTTAGCAGCTTGAATATGGGTTCACATATAGGCGTAAGCTGTGCAATGAACCTGCTGATATATTGTAGCCGGCCTAATAAACCACGAATCTCTTTCTCAATGGTTGGGGAAGGTATGTCAACAATAGCCCTGGCTTTGTGGTGGTCTACTTCAATTCCCCTCTGACTAATGATGTAATCCATTAATTTTCCAGAAGATACCCCAAATACACATTTGTTGGGGTTCAAGCAGAGCTTATATTTTTGCAGGTGCTCAAACAACCTTCTCAAACAAGTGAGATGGTCCACGGGCTCTTTAGATTTAGCAATCATATCATCCACATATACTTCAACCTCCTGATGCATAAGATCGTGGAATAAAGCTGTCATAGCCCTCTGGTATGTTGCACCTGCATTTTTCAACCCAAATGGCATCACTCTGTAACAGAAGACTCCCCATGGAGTGATGAAAGATGTCTTCTCCATATCTTCTTCAACCATTATGATCTGGTTGTATCCGAAAAACCCGTCCATAAAAGACAACATCTTATGCCTTGCAGTGTTGTCTACAAAAATGTCAATGTGAGTGCGCGGGAAATCATCTTTGGGACTCGCTTTGTTGAGATCTCGATAATCTATGCACATGAGAACCCATCCATCCTTTTTCGGCACTGGCACAATGTAGGCGAGCCATTCAGGATACAACACAACCATGAGAAAGTTGACTCTGTGCTGTTTCATAATATCCTCTTTAAGCTTTAAAAGCCATTGGGGTTGCCATCTACGGAGCTTCTGTTTGACTTGCTTTGAATTGGGTATTAGTGGTAATGTATGAACTACTACTTTAATGTCTAATCCCACCATGTCATCATAGCTCCATGCGAAGACATCTACATATTCTTTTGGAAAAGCCATAAACTCCGCCTTTGCTTGAGGTGATAACTTGGCACCGATGCATGTTTCTTTTATTTCTTCTGCTGTGCCGATGTTGATAAGCTCCGTTTCCTCCTCTACATAAAGATTTGGGCCTTCTGGTTCATCATCATAGAATGGAATCTGTGACGGCTCATCCTCATTATCTCCTCCTTGTACTTCATCCCTTTCTTCATAGGTAATCAGCTCTGACAGGATTTCTCTTTCAAATGCTGGGTCGGTTATGTCAACTGAGAAGACTTCCTCTGATTCTGCACCCTGATGGCATTTAAGGACTGTCATAGTGACCATCGTGTTTCTGTGTTGACAATGCGCTACTTCTTCAGTTTCCCTGTCTGGATGATCCAAGGAGCTAGGAGTCCTTGCCTTTGATGCCTCCTTATTTCTGGTTTTTTGATTTTTTAACATTTTTGGTATTTTCCCTGTTAGCTGTACAAAATTCTGCTTGCTGGCGGCTGCTTTGCTGTAAACTGGTGGGGTCGCCATCGTCTGTCCTACTCATGCTTGATTCAAGGATTTGATCCTCACCCTCAAGGTGAGGCTTATATTGACAATACCAACTAGACCCGCCTCTCGGCTGACAAGAGATTAACTCCAATGGTCTAGTATCCCTTCTATCTATTTCTCGTAGGACCAAAATTGAAACCTGGTCCTCGGGTGGTATTGGTGGTTCTGCTGGTGGTGCTGTAGCAACTGCTCTGCCTTTTCTTATACGATCATGCTCTGCCAAATCTTCTGCAAGCACATCTAGCTGCTCCTGAAATAAGAGGTCCAGATCCCCGATGTCATCATCTGAGTCTGCTTCTTGGAGCACAATCTAAGCTGCTGACTGCTCTGTCTGTCTATTGTTCTGCATGATCACCTTCGGTATACTTTGCTGCTCTGGCCGACCGCCGTCCTGATACAAATCCTCTAGGCAAATCCAAGCTAATGGTGCTGACACTTCATATGAACTGTGGTTCGGATCCGTAATGCCTGCGCTAATCTAATTGGATAAATCTCGTGGAATAATCATCTTGGAAGACTTACGATGGCGTTGCGATCACTTCCTCTGGCAGCACCATTCATAACCCAAACCGTCTCGCTCGACCCATTCTTCGTCCTCGATCGGCTCGGTGATTCCATGACCACAAAGCCCCAGAGGCGATCCTTTCTCGTATCCCCATTTGTGACATAGGTTGTCGACCATCAAACGGTGGTTGCCAAAAGTGGCCAAATGGCCGACAAGCTCAGAGGGTGGAATAAAATTAACCGGCTCAAACCGATTAACCCGATAGAGGACATCAAAAGGTTTAGGCGCGAAGTGAATGGTCTGAGGGGTTAGATCTGAGACTAACTCAACCTTCTCCATATCTCTTGCTAGGACAACAACGATATTGTCATCCCAGCAAAACTTAATCATACGATGGAGGGTTGAAGGAATGATTTGATGCTTGTGAAGCCAAGGGCATCCAAGCAACAGATTGAAATAGGGTTTGATATCTATGACGTAGAACTCCACGTCGAAGCAAGCAGGGCCTATAGTTAGGGGAATGACCAGGACTCCAAGTGCATCATGATGCATATTATCAAAAGCTATCATCCCTTTCACAGCTGGTGTAATGTCCTTGGACTTGAATCCGATTGCACTTGCCATGCGCAAGGGGCAGATATTAAGGCCTGCTCCATTGTCCACCAGTGTGAGGGGAATGCGAAAGCTTTGCTACTACATAGTGATGAACAAGGGTGAGTTATAATTGGTGCTAGAGGGAGGTAACTCTAGGCTAGAGAAGGAGATAACCTAAGGTACCGCTACCATTCCTACCATGTTTTCCAGGGTTGCATGCTCTATAGTTTGGGATACACGGGCTGCTTGAAAAACCCTAAGGAAAGCTTCTCTGTGTTCAACCGATGTATGGATTAGGTCCTAAATGGAAATATCGGCTTTAACCTTCTTATGCTAGGCAGTGATGTCAATTGAAGGTTGGCTGCTAGTGGTAGGATTGGATGGTGCTACTCTAGGCATAGGTGGTTGAGGAGAATGTGCTTGAAATTGGGCAGGGGCTACTGCTACAGGTGCTGATGACCTAGATGGCTGGGCTTGTAACTGGTTAGGGGTTAAGGTTGAGGGGTTAGGCCTAGCAGTTGGGGTTTTGTACACCCTGCCGGATCATGTCACTTCTGCACACATCCATGTGGCATAATTGTATGGAACACGATGCGTGTCATGGGTCAGAGTAACAACAACCGGGGGATGGGCTGCTAATTGTACAGGTGCAGTTGAAGGATATAGGTGAGTAGGAGTGTAAACCTGAGGATGTTGGGAGTATTGGTGAGGGTACCGGTGGGCCTGAGGGTGTGCTGGCTGGCTTGGCCTAGATTGGGGCCAGCCGAATAAATAAACTAGAGTTGGGGGTTGGGGATATACTATAGGTGGCACCTCAGATTCCGACTCGACGACAAGATGGATCATAAAAATAGACTCCTCGGTATTATCGAGGAAAGAATGATACAGATGGTGGGGAAAAGGAGATGACTCATGATGAATCAAGTCGGTTGGGCAGATGAGGGAAGAGACAGACTCAGAAGAAGTAAGAGAAAGAGAAGCAGAAGAAACAAAATTAATCCGCTACTGGGGTGTGTGCTGGGGTGGCTGCCTGGGTATTAATCACTATGACCTTCTGGTCAATCAAATCCTAGACAGTGTCCCTGAGTGTTAAACAATTGTCCGTCGAGTGGCCAGCCACCCGATGGAAATTGCAGAACGCATTAGCATTGTACTAGGCTAGCAGTGGATTAGGCGGAGGGCGCACCTCAGGCAGCCTCAGCAAGGATGCAACTTTAGGAAATACCATGCTCAAAGGCTCCACTAAAGTGGTATAGTGGCGCCTGTCACGGCGTTGTCGCTTCGGCTGTGGATGTGCCAATGGTGGGCGCATCCTAGCCGGTGGGTTAGGATATACCAGTGTGGCAGTGGGGGTAATGTATGATGCATGCTGTGCTCTAGGTATAGGCGTGAGTGCATAAACTATTTGGCGTTGCGGGGGATCTGATATAAGAAACAATAATTTTGGAGGGATCCCGCCTCCTAGGTGGATTGGTGTTGTTGTTGTTGTTGCTATTGCTGTCGCTGCTAGGACCACTATGTGAGGCAGTGGCCTGCTTGGAAAATGTAGAGAGTGCTGGAAAACTGCCGCCGCGTAATGAACTCTCAACACGGGCGCCCGCCCGAAGCAGTGCAGAGAAAGTGGTGACAGGTTGAATGCTAAGCAGAGCCCCGACCGCTGGCTATGCTCCCCGGATCACTATTTTAGTAGACTCCTCGTCAGAGGGTTTATCTTTAACTTGTGAAGCCAAAGAGCGCCAACGTCCAAGATACTCCCCAAATGTTTCTTAGGGTCTCTGCTTAAGAGCGACTATGTCCTTCCGCTTGGGGACTAAGTCGAGGTTGAAGGAATATTGCTCCAAAACGCCTGTGTAAGGTCGTCACAAGTCTTGATGGTGGTCATGTTGAGGGAAGTGAACCACTTAACCGTAGGCCCTGTAAGACTCTTCTAGAACAGGCGGATTAACAACCTTTCGTTAGCCTGGAGCTGAGCGAGGTCTCTGCAATAAGCTTTTTGGTGAGCAATTGGGCAGTCCCTACCATTGTATTTTTCAAATTCTGGAATATGAAAATTCGGGGGGAGAGTCGCCTTTGGGAAATAACAGAGGTCACGGAATTAGTAGGACTGGCGATTCCCACCTTGCACTTGTCGAAGAGTGCGCTCCAGGTCATTTACTCTCGCGAGGAGAGCATCTGGAGCTACTGCAACTGTGGACTGTGAAGTAGAGGTGGGTGCCACGTACACCGTATGGGTCGCCTCTAAGGGCTCCTCCGGATCCAACATTCCACTGTCTGGTGCTATGGCAGGATGGCCAGTGTACCCATGCATGGGTGCGGTGTGCTGTGGGATAAAGGATGAGGCTTTTGTCTGGTACATTGGTGAGGATAGTGCAGGAGGTGGTGCAACAAGTGGTGCAGAATGGGGAGCAAGAGCTATTGGACCGGGATGGTATTTGGTACAATGCTCATTGAGGGTTGTGCTCCTACCGGCTTAGGGGGCTGGCCACATGATAGGAGGGATGCATGCTGTGGTGGGTGCTGTGCTGGTGTAACAAGGGATAATGTCGACGCCCCTATCATCGGAGGGACGAGGGACGACGATGGCTGTGGGGGGAGTGCAGACTGTGATCCTAAGGCCGGTTGCGCAGGCAACTCGAGAGTCGAGACAGACAACGCTGAAAAGGGCTAGAGCGCTAGTGCTAATCCCTGCAACTGTTGGGCGAGGACCGATATTTGTTGTAGTTGCGCAGTAACGAGATCGTCACTAGTAGTTCCGAAGGATGGAGGCAAAGCAGGAGAAGAAACAAGAGGCTGAGATCCCAGTTGTCCGAACTGGGGGGTGGCTACTACTGAAACAGCCATAGTGGGAGGAGGGCTAGTAAACACATAGCCCTGAGGAGAAACAGACTCAACTACTGTGGCCCCAATAGCAGGAGAAGACCAGGCAGGTGGTCCCGAAGGCGGGGTTGCCATGGGGTCACAGAAATGAGGTGGTGGAGGTCCTCCAGAGGCTAAGGCAAAAGTGGAGGCAGCAGAGATGACTGGAAAAGACACAAAAGAAGAGTGTCCCAAGGTAGGGACCTCCTCTTGGACAACATGAGAAAGGGACTCGCTGGCATGCTGGGCCATCGTGGATCGCGAGCGAGTAAGGATTCGACTGCGGTTGGGAAGGACAAGATAGAGCCTAGGACAAGCTATCGTCGGAAGTGACGAATAACTCGGGAGACGCGGTCTCGAATAAGATCGCAAATAGAGTTCGCGAAAGGAAAGATCTTGAGCTCAGGCTAAGGAAACTCACAGACTAGAAATCCTATGCACAAAAACAAACAATTTAGAAAAGATGCAATGATTATGGTGGTATGAGATGCAAATGAATGCTTCTAGTATGCACTCTATCACCAACTAGGGATGTCCTATTAAGTTGTCTACTCTGGGTTCACATAGGGGTCAATAGGTCTCCGACTCAAGTTTTGAAAAAGTAAGGTCCCTGTTCTAAATCTCCGCCAAAGCTTAGGCAGTGAATGGGTGGTGCTTTCGGGGCCTTGACCTCTGCCAAAGCTGTAAGCTATACCCTCTACTACACCGACACGACCCTCGACAAGGGGGGACAAACCCGATTTTTCGTCCCACGCCAAAGCCATAGGATGAGCCACCGAAAAATGTCCTTCGCAGACTATATAGGCGAACCTAGGAGAGGAGAAGATGCATGCCCTATATGATGTATGCAAAGTATGCTTTGAGTTTTTTTACTTGCAAGCTTATTAAATCGTGGGGAAAATTTGCAATTTGTCTCTAGTTTGCCTTATGATTGACTGATTATGGTTATTTAAATTTTCATTAACCAAATGGGGAGAGCAAACATGTCTCTAATCTCCTAGGCATGACATGTACAAGAAGGGAAATAAACATGCAATTTAGCCATGAATTATCATTGAAGAGTAGGTGCAAAACATGTGCAATAGTGGTGACATAGCAAATGTGTGAAAAGAAAGAACAACATTACAAAGGCATGCGTGCAAAAAGACACCACTTAAAAGGATAACCAATGCAAGGCATGGAAAAAGGCAAGCAAGGAGAAAGCTAAAGCAAAGGAGAAACCAAAACAAAGCCGGGATCTGGTTATCTCCAGCGGAGTCGCCAGTTCTTGTAACCATGCTGGCGACAACCTCGAGGACTTCAACGTGAAAGGCCAAAATACATAAGGGACGGCAAAGTCACGGCAAAAAAAATAAAAATAAAAATGCAAATGCAGGAGTCACCACCTAATCTATTAAATTGGAAGACGAGGAAAACCATATAAAAATATGCAAATCATGTAATGGAAAAGTAGGCCATAAACCAAGAAAAAGGGGTAAGGATCCCTGTTACGCACGAGGAAGGCATTAGGCACCCTCGCGCGCCCGATAAATCGGTCTTCTATAGGTTTCTCATTTTGCTTATGAAATGTCAGTTTTCCAACCTTTACTGTACGCCCGAGAGTGATATGCCATGCCATGCTAAGTGTCTTATGCTAAATAAGGGTGCATGATGTGCAGGGGTGTGTCCTAATGTTCAGATATCGCTCATAAGTCCGGTCAAGCGTCGATGCAAAGATATTGCATGAATAAGATCAAGGATCTAGGTATTTTGAGCAATTTATCATCCTTACTTTGCTATATGTCAAATGCAATCTAACATGCATGGAAATGGCTAAAAACATTGCTATGCCTTCCTGACATATCAAGGAAGAAAACAAGAAAACTGCAGAAGCAAATCAAAGAAAGAAATCATGCCAAAAACCATTTAAAACCTGCTGTGCCACTGAAAACAGGTTGCTGCACCTGTTAGGTGCGCCAGACTAGTCCGTCAGTATGGTACGCCACCTATGTGCTCCTGTGTGACCCAGAAAGATGTGCCAAAGCAAATACAGAAATCCATGCAGTGCAAGGTCACGTATGAATGCATTCCAGTAAATCATGCCATGTAAAATCCTTCGCAAAACTTGGAAAACATGCCTTAAAAGAGAAAGAAATGCAAGTGCAATGACTTGTTGACCTTGTGCTGAAGGGCTGGTAGCCTCACACAAGACCACACCATATGCATGCTAAATGAAAGAAGCAGGATTCAGCCATGTTCCTGGATCATGGGTTGATGCATAAGGCTCTCCACATAGGAGTAAAGTGCAACCGGCCAAACAGATTTTGACCAAGGACTGAATATCCAAAGGGGGAAAACAACTAGAAAACAATCTTGCTTTAAAGTGAAAACATGCATGCAAAACCATGGAATATCAAAGATCAAGTAATAAAAGAATCAGGCTCAAAGTCATTCAGAAAATCATTCAAACAGGTATGAAAAAGTGAATGTATTGCTCTTTGACTAGTCTGGTGCTCCCGAATGGTGCGCCAGAGTGGTGCTCTGGGTTGGTGCGCCACTCTGGTGCGCCATATAGGTGCTCCCTAGAAAATCTCGATCAGACTGTAGTCCGATCCAGAATCTGACCCAGAATAGTGATGGGTGATTTATACTAATGCAAGTCGATTCATGTGGATGTTAAAAGTTGAAAGCATGATAGGATACATATGATCAAAGCCATCTTACTATCATTTGATTAAAAACAAGATGATTTAATGGGTTCATGGCAGAAACGCATACAAAATGCAAAAGAACAAATATGAAACATGTAAACCCAATAAAACATATGTAAGTGATGATTATATCAAGAATATAATAAGAAAAAGGTAGCTCATGCAGGCAACATAGTGCAGCTTTTTATGCTAGAAACAAAGTAGACATGCTTGCAAACAAAAGTGTAGATTTGCATGGAGAGCATCTTACAAGGAGGGCAAGTAAATTCATCATAGAAACCTCATGAAACACAGAAAAATCAGACCATATGTAGAATTTCTAGCATGCTTTATTTCAATGCAAAAGAACAAGAACTTAAAGGACAAGTGGGAAGGGCCTACCTTGTCCAAGATGTTCCTTCAAAGAAAGACCCAAGATAATAAGCTCCTTGATGCTTTGGAAGGGCTGAGAATATCTCTGGATGCAAGAAAAAGCTTGAGAGCTCAAGTGAATAGTTGCAGAATTCTAGAGAAGGATGGCTATAGTTGTGTGTGTCTGTCTCTCAAGAGGATCAGCTCTCTCAAATGGTTGCCTATGGGGTCTATATATAGGGATTACTCAAGGGTAACTCTTGGGAAAGCAAGGAGCCTCACAGACAAAAAGCCTGGAATATTCCATGGCATATTCGTTGGTGGAGGTAACAGCCATGGGAGGTGGAAAGCCAGCAGCCAGCAGCCTGAGAAATGGCTGGGCCCCTGGTATGTGTGCCAGGTAGGTGTGCTAGCTAGGTGTGCTAGCTAGGTGTGCTAGCTAGGTGTGCTAGGTAGGTGCTCTCCCCTACTTGTCTGGATTTCTAATTAGGCAGCGGGCCTGCTATAGGTTGTGATTTGGTTTAATAGGATTCAAGGGTTAGCCACATCCAAAGCAACATCTGGAAAGCTCATCTATGAGTCTCCTCAAAAGCAGGGTGTCTACACATACCGTCCTCAGATGAACGGTGCAGAAGAATTTGCCAATAAGAATCTAACAAAGATTCTTAAAAAGATGGCGGAGACACATAAGGACTGGCATGACATGCTCCCATACGCTCTGTGGGCTTATAGAACATCAGTCAGGACCTCAACAGGGGCGACTCCATATTCTCTAGTGTATGGTATGGAAGCAATCCTACCAATAGAAGTGGAGATACCATCACTCAGAGTCCTGAAAGAAGTAGAGCTAAAAGAGGCGGAGTGGATTGAGGACCTCCTAATTCAACTAAACTTGATAGATGAGCATCGATTGCAAGCTATGTATCATGCACAATGCTATCAGAAGCGCATGGCGAAAGCTTATCAAAAGAAGGTCCAACCAAGAAGCATTTTGCCAAGTGACCTGGTCTTGAGAGCAATACATCTCCCTGATAGTCGCAGCAAGTTTAGGCCCAACTGGCGTGGACCATACGTTGTCAAGCAAGTCTACTCCAGAGGGGTTGTCATCCTTGAGGACATGGATTTCATTGAACAGTAAGAGCCAGTCAATTCATGCTACCTGAAAAAGTACTATCAGTGATCATAAACAGTGTGTCCTCACTTTGCGACACTAACACCTCCCTTCATGCATACATGAATTCATGTTCTTCCTATGTCCATGTAGCTCTGCATCACAGCAAATACTAATCCCATTCAGTATATGCATATATAGGCTAATGTATGCTTGCATCAGCATGTGCATGGATCTTAGCCTAGTGATGATAAGCAGAATAAGCTTGTCAATGTTGGGAATGTGTAGCACCTCCTCAGGTAGATACTATTCAGGAACCTGGGAGGTAAAATTTTAGGGGTGAGAATGAGAGTGTGAGAAATAAAACAAATATATATATATGTGAAAGGGCATAAAAGAATAAGAAGACAGAAGTCGCAGATAGAAGTCAGCCCTAAAGAGAGAGGCATGATGGTTAGCTCTATCATTCCAATTTATTTGGGAGAGGAGTCAGAGTGAATACCTGGAAGACATGTTCCCAAAAGGCCTAGCCAACCCTTCAGCAGCTCCCCACTTTAGACCAGGTACTTATTACCTCCAAGCAAGGGATAGGGCGAATCCACATGCCTATGAGGGAGAAAGAACAAGGAATGAATAAAGTAAAAAAGTAGGGGTATGGTCCAATGAGGTTTGCACAGAGCCCAAGACACAGTGTCATATTTCCAGAGAGCCACCGAAAACTAGGGGCTTGGATAGAGTCTCATGAGGTCTGGAGTTACCATTCCCTTGTGTACTTGGCGCTAAGCATTCTAATGCTGAGGGCAGCAATAAGATCGCACAAATCATTCAGCATGCATGCTTTTTTTTTCCACAAATATCATCCTAAAAGTGTCATAGAGTACCATCCAGTTATCTTAGCTGGGATGTGACAACGATTTTCAGTCTAACAGAATCAGGAGGACACCGCCTAAACCAGGGGCATGTAAGCTGCTCTCATCGGTTAGGGCCACTTATGTCAAACCAGGGGCATGTCAACTGTCTTATGGTTAGACACATTGAGTCAATACTCAACTAGGGGCATGTAAGCTGCTCTGACTGATTAAGAGGCATCCATGTCAAACCAGGGGCATGTCAGCTATCCTCTGGTTAGACGCTTTGAGCCAGTGTTCAACCAGGGGCATGTCAGCTGCTTTGTAGGTCGAAAAGCCCGGTAATCTGTCGGGAGGCGTAACCATCAAATAATCCTGGTCCCTGAGGTTTGATGGTCATATGGCATTACTTGGGTACTTGGTCAAAACAGACTGATAACTAGGACCTTCCCTTAGGGTTGCACACAAAATTTATTCTATTCAGCAACCCTTTTGTTCAGTCAGCTATAGTTCACAGCTTTAGACTAGTCTCTCTGATTCTTACAATACCATTGCGTTGTATCTTCTATCTGTTTGCTTTGGGTAGACACCCCAATTTTTTGATTTTGCAAGATGGGGATGTGGTGGCTGAGTTTTGACTTAACCAAGGCCATTTAATTAATTGCGACCCAATTGGGCCCATGAAGGCCCATTAAACCCTAGTTGAGCCCATTTGGGCTTACTAGCCCATTTTAGGCCATTTAATTCTTGGAGACCCAATTGGGCCCATGAAGGCCCACATAGGCCCATTAAACCCTAATTGAGCCCATTTGGGCCCACAAGCCGATTTTAGGCCCATTTGACTTCATGGAAGCCCATTCAACCCATTTGGACCCATTCTGCCCTAATTAAGCCCATGCAGGCCCATAAGATCCTCATAGGTCCATTAAGCCGAATCTGAGCCCATTTTGGCCCATCAAACCTATTTAGGCCTGTTTAACTCTTTTAAAGCTCAATAAACTTGTTTGGGCCTATTTGATCCATTTGGGCCCACCTAAACCCATTTGGCCCCATGGGGGCGCACAAGGCCCACATAGGCCTATGTAGACCCATTGAGCCCAATTGAGTCCACCTTGGCCCCAAAGCTCACAATGGCTCAACCCACTTTCCTTCCAACCCAACACCTTATTTCTCTATCTACATATTCATCTACTAATTTTTACCAAGAAAATATGCAAATTATTTCTTCTCTACTGCATTTCATCAATGCACCAACTGAACCCATTTTTTCTCCTTAACTCTTCACGAGATCAGCCTGAACCCACCTCCTTACTGAGCTCATCATCTCAATGTCGATCCAGCCAGCAAATCAGAACTCCCTCAGCTGTTGGATGGGTCACTGGAGGAGCTCCGATCATCGTTCATCCTATCGGCGAGCAAGGGAGCAGACCGGAGTGCCTGGGGGACGGCCGTTCGCTGTCATAACGGCGGTTGTAGTTGGTTATCCCTTCTGTTGTTTGTCGCGCGCCTGGCCAGAGAATTTTTTTGGGTTCCGACGGCCTATATAAGGAGGAGGATGGGTGAGAATTTTAAAAAAAGCCACACACACGACAGACACCTAGAGACCTTGAGCACCTGAGAGTTGAGAACTGAGAGCGAGAAGGAGAAGAGCAGTGCCAGATCCATCGCAGAGGAGGAGACCAGTAGCTTCCAGAGTTCTGGCGAGTCGTCTCTGTAGACACCCCAATTTTGAGGTGATTCATTGATAAGGCTCCAATTGTTGCTTTGGATATGGCTGACCCTTGGACCAACCCTAAGCCCACATCAAGCCCGCAGCCCAGTTAGAAAACCAAGCCAATAGGGGAGAGCACCTAGTTAGCACACCAAGCTGGCACACCAAACTAGCACACCAACCCAGCACACCAACCTAGCACATCATCCTAGCGCACTTCCCTAGCACACATAGGTGGCGCACTTAGCCAGCGCACATCCCTAGTGCATAACACTACGCTGGCTGCGACTACTGGCTTTCCACCTTCCTTGGCTGTTAC
Source organism: Posidonia australis (assembly GCA_024699735.1). NCBI lineage: Eukaryota > Viridiplantae > Streptophyta > Magnoliopsida > Alismatales > Posidoniaceae > Posidonia > Posidonia australis. The sequence goes on along the minus strand of JAMKQA010006085.1, from coordinate 8,151 downwards.
GTCCAGCGGCGAATATGCCATGGAATCTACCAGGCTCTTCTTATACCTGTAGGTTACTCCTGAGAGTTTCCTATAAAAGGACCCCAAAAGGTAGCCATGACAGGAGATGAAAAATCCTGAGAGCTAAGAATCCTGAGTGAAAACCTTGGAACCAGCCATTTTTTGCTTTGAAAACCATGCAACAAGCCATCCCAGTCGCACCTAACCCGCGCACTAATCTGGCGCACACAGCAGGCGCGCCAGACTGGCCAGAGATCAGAGCACTTGCATTTAGCCTCATACTTGCATGGCTTTATCGCGGAGTCTTGAGCTTGTTTCTTTCTGATTGATTCTCTGGTTTACCGAGATGCCACTTGCATGTTTTCAGCTTTTAGTCAGACTATTTTCCATTTGTTTTCTCTGTTTTGTTATTCAGCTCCAGGCTGAATCTGGTAGACTGATTGCACCTTACTACCTTGTGAGAATCATGTGTATGAGTCCATGATCCAGAGGCTTGGCTGAATCATTGCTTTCTGCATCTAGTTCAAATAGGTGAGATATTGTGTGAGGCTTCAGGCCCTTGAGCTCAAGGTCATTGCATTGCATTTGCATTTTTTTAAATCTTTTAAAGCTTGTTTTCCAAGTTTTTCCACAATGATTTCTGTTGCATGCTTTTCCAGAGTACACCATCTGATGTTTTGCTTCACATGGCTTTCTGTTTTGCCTCTGCATACATTACTGGCCCACCTAGACGCACATAGGTGGCACTCCAGACTGACACACCAGTCTGGCGCACCAAACAGGCGCAGTGGCCTGTTTCCAGTAGTACACAACATGTTTTTTAAATGTTTTGCTTGCTTTCTCGACCCGATTTGCTTCTGGGTTTTCATCTGATTTTCTTCCTTGATGCATTAGGAAGGCACATCTCTACTTTCAACAGTTTTCCTGCATTTCAGCTTGCATTTAGGCATATAGTAAGCAAGGATGATAAATCACTCAAGATATTAGATCTTTGATCTTATTATGCAATATTCTTGCATCAGCTCTTGGCCCGACACACGAGCGATATTTCTGAGCATTAGGACACACCCCTATACATCATGCACCTATACTCTAGACACCACAAGCAATTGCATGGCATGGCATATCGCCCACGGTCGTACAACAAGAGGCTGAAAAGCCGACATTTCATTTGAAAAAGAGAAATCATTAGAAGACCGATTTATAGGGCGTGCGAGGGTGCCTAACACCTTCCTCGTACGTAACATGGACCCTTACCCGCATTTTTGGTTCACGTAGCCCCTTTTTTTTTGTTTTGTATGATTTTTCATGTCTTTATGGTTTTCCTCATCTTCCATAATAGACTAGGTGGTGACTCTTGCATTTTCTTGCATTTTTTCCCTTTTTCTTTTTGTCGTGGCTTTGTCGCTCTTTCTGGCACAAATATCACCCATTTGTGGCCACCCCCGTCGGCATGGTTATAGGAACTGGCGACTCCGCTAGGGATAACTAGATCCCGGCTTCGCTTTGATTTCTCTTTTGCATTGGCTTTCTCCTTGCTTGCTTTGTTTTTCCATACCATGCCATGCTTCCTTTTATTGGTGTCTTTTACATGCATTGCGTTTTGCTATGTTTTCATACATTTTCCATGCCTCCACTTTTATAAATTGTAGCACATGCTTTTGTCCATGTCTACTTGCCTATTTATTTCCCTTCTTGTCATGCCATGCCTAGGAGAATAGAGACATGTTTGCTTCCCCATTTGGTTAATAAAACATAACAACCAAAATCAAGCTTAAGGTAAACTAGGGTCAAATTGCAAAACTTCCCCCATGGCTTAATAAAGCTTGCAAGTAAAAAACTTAAAGCATACTTCACATACATCATATAGGGCATGCATTCTTCTCCTCTCCTAGGCTTACCTATTCAGTCTGCGAAGGACATGTTCTGGTGGTTCATCCTAATGACTTTGGCGCAGGATGGAAAATCGAGCTTGTTCCCCTTTAACTGGGGTCGTGTCGGTGTTAGTAAAGCGACAAAGCCTACTGCTTTGGCAGAGGTCAAGGCTCTAAAAGCACCACTCGTTCACTACCTATGCTTTGTCTGGGATTTAGAACGAGGACCTTATTATTTCTAACCTCGAGTCGGAGACCTATCCACCCTAGCTTTGAACCCGAAGTAGACAGCTTGATAGGACACCCCTAGATGGTGAGAGAGTGCATACTAGCAGCACGCATTCACATTGCATACCACCATAATCATTGCATTTTGCTAATTTGTTTGTTTTGTGCATAGGAGTTTTGATCTGCGAGTTTCCTCAACTTAAGCCCAAGATCTTTTCCTTTCACTGACTTCTCTTTTGCGACCTTACTGTCGATCGTATCCCTGAGTTATTCGTCACTTCCGACGATAGCTTGTCTTAGGGTTCGTCCTGTTCATCCAAGCCGCAGTCCAATCCTCACTCGCTTGCGATCCGCAATGGCCCAGCATGCTGGCGAGTCCCTTTCCCATACTATCCAGGAGGAGGTCCCTGTCTCGGGACACTCATCCTATGTGTCTGTTCCTGTCATCTCTGCTGCCTCCACTTTTGCCTTAGCTTCAGGAGGACCTCCACCACCTCATTTCCGTGTTCTCGTGGCACCTTCGCCATCGGGATCACCTCCCTGGACTTCTCCTACTGTCGAGGCCACAGCAGTCGAGCCTGTCTCTCCCCAGGGCTATGTCTTTTCTTGCTCTCCTCCTACTACGGCTGTTTCAGTAGTAGCTACCCCCCAGTTTGGACAACTAGGATCTCAGCCTTTTGCTTCTGCCTCTGTCTTGCCTCTTTCCGTCGGAGCCACTAGCAACGATCCCACGACCGCGCAGCTGCAACAGATATCAGCCCTCGCCCAGCAGCTGCAGGGATTAGCACTGGCATTCTAGCCCTTCTCAGCCTTGTCTTTCCCGACTCCCAAGTTGCCTACGCAACCGGCCTTAAGACAACAGCTTGCACCTACTGTACTCCCACCACAGCCGTCGCCATCCCTTGTCTCTCCGGCAATAAGGATGTCGACATTACCATCAGTTACACCAGTACAGCACCCACCTCAGCATGCATCCCTCCTATCTGGTGGCCAGCCTCCTAGGCCGACGGGAGCATTACCATCTATGAGTGTTGACACCATCCCGGTTCAACAACTCTTGGTCCCACATTCTGCACCACTTGTTGCACCACCCCCTGCTTTTCCTTCACCCTTTTATCACACACAAGGTTCGTCCTTCATCCCACAACACACTGCACCTATGCACGGGTACACTGGCCATCCTACTGTGGCACCAGACGGTGGAATAGTGGATCTGGAGGAGCCCCTAGGGGCGACCCATATAGTGTACGCGGCACCCGCCTCTATTGCGCAATCCATAGCTACAGTAGCTCCAGATGCTCTCCTCGCGAGAGTAAATGATCTGGAGCGCACTCTCCGACAAGTGCAAGGTGGGGACCGCTAGTCCTATCATTTCAGGGACCTCTACTATTTCCCAGAGGTGACTCTCCCCCCGAATTTTCATATTCCGGAATTTGAGAAATATAATGGTAGGAGCTGCCCCATTGCCCACCTTAATGCTTATTGCAGAGACCTCGCTCAGCTCCAGGCTGATGAAAGCTTGCTGATCCGCCTGTTCCAAAAGAGTCTCACGGGGCCCGCGTTGAAGTGGTTCACTTCCCTCAACATGGCGACCATTAGGACGTGGGATGACCTTACGCAGGCATTCCTGGAACAATATTCCTTTAACCTCGACTTAGTCCCCAAGCGGGTGGACCTAATCGCTCTTAGGCAGAGACCCCAAGAAGCATTTGGGGAGTATGTTGGACGTTGGTGATCCTTGGCTTCGTAGGTCAAAGATAGGCCCTCCGATGAGGAGTCTATTGAGATCGTGATTCAAGGAGCACAACAAGCAGTTGAGGCTCTGCTTAGCATTCAACCAATCACCACTTTTTCTACACTGCTCCGGGCGAGCGCCCGTGTTGAGAGGTCACTGCGTGGTGACAGTTTTCCAGCACTCTCTACATTTGCCAAGCAGGCCACTGCCTCACATAGTGGTCCTAGCTGCAGCAACAGTAACCCCAACACCAATCCACCTAGGAAGCGGGATTCTCCCAAGAACTCTGTCTCCTACATTAGATCCCCTACTGCTCCAGCAGATGTTCGCCCGCCCTCACAACACCAAGTTGTTTATGCACCCACACCTACACCTAGGGCACAGCATGCATCACACATTACCCCCACTGCAACACCAGTATATCCTAACCCCCGGCTAGGACGCGTCCACCATTGCCACATCCAGAGCCGAAGCGACAACGCCGTGACCGACGCCACTATACCCCTTTAGTGGAGCCATTGAGCATGGTGTTCCCTAAAGTCGCACCCTTGCTGAGGTTGCCAGAGGTACGCCCCCCGCCTAATCCACTGCCATCCTGGTACAATGCTAATGCGTTCTGCAATTTCCATCGCATGGCTGGCCACACGACGAACAATTGCTTCACACTCAGGGACGCTGTCCAGGACCTGATTGACCAGAAGGTCATTGTGATTGACACCCAGGCAGTAACCCCAGCACGTCCCCCAACAGCACATGCAGCACAGCAGGCCCAGCCAGCACACCCTAGCATAGTTAGTCAGCCCTTGCCGTAGCATCCACCTCCGGGAGCGCCAGATTCCTCGGGAGTTAATTTTGTTTCTTCTTGTTTTCCTTTCAAGTCAGTTTCTTCGCCTATCTGCCCCACCACCTTGATTCATGATGTATCTTCTCTTTTTCCCCATCATTTGTATTGTTCCTTCCTCGATAACGTCGAGGAATCTATTTTTGTGATCCGTCCTGCTGCCGAGTCGGAGAACCCTGAGGTGCCACCAGTAGCTCACACCCAGCCTTTAGCTCTAGTATATTTAGCAGCCTAGCCCCAATCCAGACCAGCACAGCCAGCATGCCCTCGGATCCACCAATACCCTCACCAATACTACCAGCGCCCCCAGGTAGATACCTCTGCTCACCCTAATCCGTCAACCTCACCTGTACAGTTAGCAGCCCGTCCTCCGGTTGTCGTTACTCTGACCCATGACATGCATCGTGTCCCTTTCAACTACGCCACAGGAATGTGTGCGGAGGTGACGTGGGCGGGTAGAGTATACAAACCCACAGCCGCCAGGCCTAACCCCTTAACCCAGATCCCTAACCAACAGGCCCAGCCATCTAGGCCACCAGCACCTATAGCAGCAACCCCTGCCCAGTCTCAGGCACATTTTCCTCAGCCACCTAGGCCTAGAGTAGCACCATCCTACCCCACCACTAGCAGCCAGCCTTCAGCTGACATCACCGCCCAGCTGAAGAAGGTTCGAGCCGACATTTCCATTTGGGATCTTATCCATACGTCGACCGATCATAGGGAAGCTTTTCTTAGGGTCTTTCAGGCAGCCCGTGTATCCCAATCTATAGAGCCTGCCACCCTAGAGAACATGGTAGGTATGATCGCTGCACCTCAGGTCATCTCCTTCTCCAGCCAAGAGCTGCCTCCTTCTGGCACTAACCATAATTCCCCCTTGTTCATCACTGCGCAATATCAGAGTTTTCGCATCCCCCTCACGCTGGTAGACAATGGAGCAGGCCTTAATGTCTGCCCGTTGCGCACAGCAAATGCACTCGGATTCATGGCCGAGGATGTTATACCAGCTGTGAAAGGGATGACAGCTTTTGATAATACGCATCATGATGCGCTTGGGATCCTTATCATCCCCCTAACCATTGGCCCTGCCCGCTTTGACGTATAATTCTACGTCATCAACATTGAACCTTCTTTTAACCTCTTGCTTGGACGCCCTTGGCTTCACAAGCATCAAATTATTCCCTCAACCCTCCATCGCATGATTAAATTCTGTTTGGATGACAATGTCGTTGTTGTCCTAGCAGAAGACATGGAGAAGGTTGAGTCTGTCTCAGCTCTAACCCCACAAACTATTCATTTTGATCCTAAGCCAATAGATGTCCTCTTCCGGGTCAATCGGTTTGAACTGGTTAATTTTATTCCTCCGTCAGAGCTTCCCGACCATTTGGTCACCTCTAGCAACCCCCACATGATGATCGATAACCTGTGTCGCAAATGGGGATATGAGAAAGGATCGTCTCTTAGGCTTTACGGTGAGGCAATCGCCAAGCCGATCGAAGTCGAAGAGTGGATGGCGAAAGACGGTTTGGGATACGAGCGAGGGAGTCAGAAGCGATCGCAGCGCCAGGGTAAGTCTTCCAGGATTGTTTTTCCACGAGATTTATCCAACTTTATCAGCGCAGGCATTATGGATCTGAACCGCAATTCCAACGCAGTATCAGCATTACCAACCTGGACTCGCCCAGAGGGTTCATATAGCCAGCCAAAGCAGCAGAGCAGAGAGTAGGCAGAGTAGTCAGTAGCTTAGGTTTCGATCCAAGAGACAGGTTCAGATGATGATATCGGGGATTTGAGTCTGTTATTTCAGGAGCAGCTAGACATGCTTAAAGAGGATACAGCAGAGCATAACCGCAGATGGAAGGGCAAAGCGGTTGCCACAGCATCACCAGCAGATTCACCAATACCACCCCAGGACTAGGCTTCAATCATGGTCCTGCAAGAAACAGACGAGAGGGATACTAGACCAGTGGAGTCAATCTCCTATCACCCGGGAGGCGGGTCTAGTTGGTATTGGCAGCATAGGCCTCACCTTGAGGGTGAGGATCAGAATGAAGCAAGCACGAGTGGGACAAATGGCGGCCCCACCGAGCAGCAGCAGAGCAGCCATCAACAAACAAGATTTTGTACAGTCAACAGAAATTAGAATAAAAAGGCATCAGCATCAGAGGCAGAAACATTTAGCTCCTCAGGTCGTACAGACGGGGAAGCATGAGCAACATTGCAATGTCGGCACAAGAATACAAGGGTCACTGTGACAGTCGTCAAACGCCATCAGGGCGCATAGTCAGAGGAGGTCTTTTCAGTAGACATCACTGATCCGACATTTGAAAAGGAGATCTTGTCAGAGCTGATTGCCTAGGAAGAGGAGGATGATGACAGTGAGGAAGAGCCCATGCAGATTTCATCATTCGATGACGATCCCGAAGGCCCAAATCTTCATGTTGAGGAAGAGACGGAGCTTATCAACATTGGCATGGCAGAGGAAGTCAAAGAAACACGCAGCAGTGCCAATTTATCATCACAGGCAAAGGCAGAATTCATAGCATTCCTGAAAGAGTATGTAGATGTCTTCACATGGAGCTATGACGACATGGTGGGGCTAGACATCGAAGTGGTAGTTCATACATTGCCACTAATTCCGAATTCCAAGCCAATTAAACAAAAGCTCCGTAGATGGCAACCTCAGTGGCTTTTAAAGCTCAAGGAGGAGATTATAAAACAGTACAAGGTCCACTTTCATAAAGTTGTACTGTATCCTGAATGGCTCACCAACGTGGTCCCAGTACCCAAAAAGGATGGATGGGTCCGCATGTGCATAGATTATCGGGACCTTAATAAAGCAAGCCCCAAAGATGATTTCCCGCTCCCTCACATCGATATCTTGGTAGACAATACTGCAGGGCATAAAATGTTGTCTTTTATGGATGGGTTTTCTAGGTACAATCAGATCAGAATGGCAGAAGAAGATATGGAGAAGACGTCCTTCATCACTCCATGGGGAGTCTTCTGTTACAGAGTAATTCCATTCGGATTGAAGAATGCAGGCGCAACCTACCAGAGGGCTATGATAGCTTTGTTCCACGATCTCATGCATCAAGAGGTTGAAGTATATGTGGACGGCATGACCGCCAAATCCAAAGAGCCCGAGGACCATCCCTCATGTCTGAGGAAACTTTTGAACGCCTGCAGAAGTACAAGCTCCGTTTAAACCCCAACAAGTGTGTATTTGGGGTATCCTCTGGAAAGCTGCTAGGCTACATCATTAGTCAGAGGGGAATCAAAGTGGACCCTCACAAGGCTAATGCAATCATTGACATGCCTCCTCCCACCACCGAGAAAGAAATTCGTGGTTTATTAGGCAGGCTACAATACATCAGCAGATTCATTGCGCAGCTTACACCTATATGTGAGCCCATATTCAAGCTATTAAGGAAGAACGCTCAAACTTCTTGGAACGAGGAGTGCCAAGCTGCCTT